>ML822704.1:18369-34752 GCA_009831015.1 Picea engelmannii | reverse complement strand
AGCAACAAAGACCATAGGAAGCGATAATAAGGTATGTTCTTTGTTCTTGCCTCCTATTTAATTCAATGGTTAGAATCTAGGGAAAGAGTCATGTTCTGTCTTGCTTTGTTCTAGATCCAGGTGGATCTAGGGAGATCGGTTAGCGTCCGCACTTACGGATTTATCCAATAACAAAATTGGCGACCATACTAGGGAACTATCCCATTTTCTTTGTGGATTTTGATATTTTTCTGTGGCCATTTGCTCTGGTTTTAATTTTCTCATGTCCTATCAATCTCTGAGTCTTCAGGATATCCTGATAGACCCTCTGGGTCCAGAGGCTTTTTTAAATTTTTCTTCATTTTCCAAATTTTTGCTTATGTTCAGACATTCTCGCACTGCACTTCATTGCAACCTGCAAGAATAGGTAGATTTCGTACTCTGCCTGTAGGTTTCAATGCGAGGTTCTCGCATCCTGCTCAAGGGTCACCTGCGAGAATCAGTGATTCTCGCACTGTGTAATATTGCCTGCCTGCGAACTAAATTTTTCAAAATTTGGATTTGAGTTTTGGTATTTTCAACTGCCCAGATCAGTTTGATTGCCTCATTAGAGTTTCTTGGACTATTGATTGATATCTTTCTTGTCCTCGTTTGCATGCATGAACAGTCTTAGGATTTCAAGGCTTTTCTTGTCATTTTTGGCTTGACTTTCGTTTCTTGACTTTTCTTGGCAAAACCATTCTCTCTGACTTCAGATTCTGAGTGTGTTTGATTAGTTAAGAACCAGTGATTGGTTGAAAGTTGAGTGCTTGGTTTTTCTCATTTGCTTATTGGTTTGAAAGATCATTTTCTTTTGCATTTGAAAAGACTAAATTGGTTTTCTCTTTATTTTTGTTTTCGTTGAAAGAGTGGATTGGGTGTTTATCATTGCTTATTCATTTGGTTTTTTATTTTTTGTACTCTCATTGTCATAGTGTGGGTCCTTTTTGAAAAGTGAACAAAGTTTTTTCTTTCAAAACATCGTTTTTGTTTTTGAAAACATTGAAAATCAAAATTGTTGAAGAGTTGAAAAAGAAGCAATAGAGTATTGTTCTTTGATGCGTGATTTGTTTCAATTACATTTCAACAGAAATTTTGCATTGTAGTTCAAGGTTGATCTGGAAAATTTTCTCTTTGCCTCCCATATATAGGATTCATTGAACAAAAAGTGATATATTTCATTCTCATCCTGCATTGTTGGGTCATAGTCATACAACATAAGTTTCATTTCCGTTACCTTTGAGTAAACAACAGCCCTTAATAACACTGCGTAATCATAAAATTTATCTAGTAACTCTTTTCTAGGGCTCTTTTACACGAACATTTAGCTAGGCTAGCGCTTTGGAGTAGGAAGAGAGATACACTCTCCAAAAGCTCAAAACACACAATAGCATCTTGTGTTAGGGAGTGTTAAAATCCATTTGCAACATCCTGTCCTAGGAAGCCCTTCTCACACAAGGGTCAAGCACAAGGTCACATTGGTATTGGCAGAGTTACTCACCCTGCTTTGTTGGTATTAGTGTAGAGATTGCACGTATTACGGGGATCACTCGGAGGTATACCCACAATGATGAGTGGAATCCTTTTGAGTTGATTTCGGGCTAGATACCCTGCCCTTGTGTGTGGATTGGACTGTCGACTGTTCCCCCAGGATTTATTGTTGTTGGTGGTGACCTTAGTGGCCTCTCTCTCTAGGTTCTTACCCAAGGTGACTGTGGAGGGGAAAGTCTTCACGGTACCTGGAATTGACGTTGACCAAACTCACTCGGGCTCCTTGGAGGGTATACCCATGATTATGTGTGGGAGCTTGCACCAGGGTGTAAGTCTGTTAAGCAGGTCGTCAGCGTAACTTTTCCACCCTCGCCCCGCCCCTTCTCGTCTCGTTGTTGCGACGTTGGATTTCATCACCAACTAGTGGCTTCGAAATTAGAAGGTCTTGTTTTCTTGTTGATTGCTTCCTAGATTTTGTTTACTAGAGCGTGTTGTTTGTTTCTCGACGTTGACTATAGGATTTTCTTCGTGAAGTTTGTTACTCGTTTACAATAGCTCTCCCCCGTCGTTCACATAGAATGCAGGGTTTATCTCCAGAGCATCTGGACGATTCTCAACCCTTGCCTACAGGTACACTTGAGGGCTCTCCTCGGTAGAGTGAAGCCACAGTCGTCACCACACCACAAGTGGCACAAACTGACTCTCTAAAACCTTTCCGAATTACCAATACTCGAGAGGACTTTCGACTTCACCCTGGTTCTGAGTGACCATTTATGCAACTGAATTCTTCCGGAGAACTAGTTGTTACATCTTCTAGATCACCCGTTGGGCCTTTGCCCGGCATAGAAGGCCAAGATCCTTTTTGTTCTACAGGTGTTTTCCGAAGGGACCTTTTTGGTCCTAGTTCACCCGTGATTTCTGAAATTAATCCTCCTGTGATTTCCGAGATCTCTAATCTTGAGGCAGTACCGTTGACTACCACTTATCACTTTACTATCCCTGCCGAAATGGCCCATCTCACGAATACTACGAGTGTCCCAACCAGGTTCACTGCAGCTGGTCTTGCTCCTATAAATACGCAGCGAACGCCCAATGTCACTCTGACGCTACCACCCGGATACCATGCGTTGAATGCTTCTATTCCAACACCTCTGCAAACCCCATCCTGTTCTCCAGGTGGTCCATTTTTTCCTGGGCACCCTATTCTCGGTTTTATTCTGACACTCCCTCAATTTCCTTCTGGAAGTCCTTTCTTATCTTCCACTGGCAATCCTAATCCTAGTGGCACTATCCCGTCCATTACACCAAACTTGCAGATTTCCGTTGGTGGACAAGGTGGTACGATTCAACTTCCTCTTACCAGACACATTCCAATTACTACACAACCTTCGATTGGGACACAACGTCCGGTTGGAACACCACCTACGATAGGGGGACCAACCCCCTGTTTTGGACAAAATATACCTCCTTCTTTGACCCAGTATTGGAATCAGATGATACAAAATCCTCCTCAAACGACTGGGGGGCAGTAGTTGCCTGTCCCTACTATAGGCCAACCATATCCAGGTATACCCAATCCTATTTGGAGACCGAATGCTCAAACTCATGTCCCCGCTCAAGGTTCCAATCCTTGGAGCTACTATCCTCTTCAACCAGCACCGAATCTGCCTGGGTCTTCCCATTATGTGCATACTACTTACGGTCCTACTGGTTTGCCGACAGAGCTTCCACCCCAAAGCCACCAGTACCTGTAGGTGAATCGACAATTACCTTTTCTTGCTACTTTGGATTTGTCGGATTTGTCAAGGATTTTAAATGATCCTATTCGTCACTCTCCCCAATGGCCTGTTATTCCAGCCAAACTTCCATCGAACATTCCTAAATTCGACGACAAAGTGGGAGAGGACCCAAACAATCATGTTATGACTTTTCACCTATGGTGTTCATCCAACTCATTGATGGATGACTCTATTCGTTTACGTCTTTTTCAACGAACCCTTACCGGTTCTGTTGCAAAGTGGTATATTGAATTGCCACGAGGTTTTTTCTCTGATTTCAACACCCTAGGTATGGATTTCCTTACGCATTACCAGTTACCGATCCGTTATGATACCGGGACTGAGATTTTGACTTCCTTTAAATAGAAAAAAGGCACTCATATATCTGATCATATCCATGAGTGGTGAAGGAGATGACGTCTCATTAAACTTGAGCTTCCTGATCAGTTACTAGCAGAATGGTTTACAAAATCATTTGAGAACGAAATTGGTAAGGACATTTCCATGGGTGGCGTTGTCATGGAAGAGTAGGCTATAAGTCGTGCTCAATATCTTGATCTCGTTTATTCACAAACGGGGACCCTTTATGATTTATTACCTGATTTACCTCGTCCTAATACTTCCAGTACTTCAACTACTTCTGTTGCCTTGCATGCAGCTGATGGTATGATTGGTACTGCCCAAACCCAATCACATTCCGTTTCAAGCACAACCCCTAAATATGCTTCTTCTAATGTTCAAAATGTTCTGTCTCTTTCCACTCCCACCGGCAAAAATTCTGAGGTAAATGCAGTCCAATCTACCCCAGCCGGTAAAAGCAAATCTAAAAAGGGGAGAGGTAAGAATAAGGCGTGAAAAAATAATAATCAAGCAGAGAAAACTAAAACCACTCCCGTTGAAGAACAAGATAAGCGCAAACCCCGATACCCTTGCCTTATCTGTGGTGACGATCACTACACGAAGGATTGTCCACGACGTGACGAGGTCACTAAGTTCCTTCAAGGAGCTCCAAAACCACCTACATCGGCAGTCTTGTCCCAAACCTTCCCGTCTCAACAACAGGCTCAGTTGGTCATTCTCGACCAACCCTCCTTTTCTACGACATCATATGTTTTGATGTGTACTAGTGATTCTAAGTAGAACAAGATTGCACTCACTACTCGAGCCAAAGATTATTCTCCATCTAAGGAGAAGGTTGATGATTTACCTCCTTCGTTGGTCCAACCCTCTCCTGCAACTCCACCTACTAATGGTCCTCTTCATCTTGAACGACCGAACCTTGATACAGTTATGCGACCACCCCCAAAAGGTGTCATTAGGAAATCGACTTTCAATCCTCATGCTCGTGTGGCCCAGAAATACAGTATTGTTGAAGATCTGGCCCAGGGACCTTCAATGATGTAAGCCCTTGAAGTCCTTCAGTCTTGTCCTACACAACAGAAGGCATTGTTGAAATCTATAGGTGGAATTGACCCGACAGATACGAATTTGATAGTCTTTGACTTGGAAGATCACATTCCAAGGTTACCTCCTCAACTCGCGTTTCAAATACAAGTGGTTGTCTCCGACAAAAACATTTGCCGAACTATTATCAACGAGGGAGCCTCGACGTGTGTTATGTCTCTTGCTTGTTGGAAATCCATTGGCTCTCCTCCTTTGAATGAATCCCAGAACACTCTTAAATCCTTCAATGGCGCCAGTTTTAAGCCCTACGGTGTTCTTCCTTCGTTTCCCATCACGTTAGAAGGTAAAACAGTCCAAGTCAAAGTGGAAGTCTTTGACGCTCCCCTTGATTATAATCTTCTACTTGGCCATACATGGATTGATTCCATGCGCGCCGTTGTGTCCACACTTTTCTGTGTAGTACATTTCCCTCATCAAGGAAAGGTTGTTACCGTTGACCAACTTGCCTTCTTCAATTCTGATACCCATACTGGCAACGTGTCGTTTATTTCTAAAACCCCACCGGGTTATGAGAACGTCGGTGTAGGCCTTTTAAAGGACTCCTCGTTAATGGGTACTTTTCCCATTCCACCACCCGATGTCCCATGCCCGTCAGTTGCTTCTATCAACATGATATCCACAGTGCATCATGAACTTCTTGCGTCTCACAACCCTTGGATAGTCCCTGATCCAGGAGATCATCTTCGTTTCGGCGACGCCATGCCGTTAAGTTCGGTCGAATCCGCCTACCAGGCCATTCAATCGGAAACACCTTCTACACCCTCTCTTGATGAGTTGTCTCCCAATCATTTTCGTGTTATTTTTCCCACTGACGAGATGATCATGTCCGTCATGGAGGACACCCCTTGGGATGATGGGCATCATCGTTCCATACTTTTTCTGGAGCAACATACTCTTGAGAACTACCAATGGATTTCGACTCCGTCGACCGTTGTTGTCATCTCAATGGTTCCCGCGACTATACATGATGTGGTTGTTGAAGGGAACTTAAGTAATATCTTGCCCATGATTCCCATTGACATATCCATTAAACTTGGGATTGTCGAAAATGTCCATATTGGAGCTTCGTGTTCCCCTGACGAAATAGTCACCTATACATCTCTATTCAAAGAATTTTGTGACATATTCACCTGGAGCTATGAAGAGATGCCAGGTATCGACCCTGCAATTGTTGTACATGAGATCAAGACATACCCCAGAGCTAAACCTGTCCGGCAACGCCTTCATCCAGTTCACCCACGTAAAGCGGCTACGATAAAGCTCGAAGTCGAGAAACTTCTAAAAGCCTACTTTATTTATCCAGTGGCTCTTACAAACTGGGTTTCCAATCCTGTCCCAATTGAAAAAAAAGGAGGCACCATTCGCGTATGTGTTGATTATAGGGATATCAACAAAGCTTGTCCCAAAGACAACTTTCCTAACCCCTTCATCGATCAGATTGTCGATGACTACGTCGGAAGTGAAATCTTCTCTCTCATGGATGGTTTCTCCGGCTATAATAAAATTAACATTACTCCCGAGGATCAACATAAGACTGCCTTTATTTGTCCTTGGGGTACTTTTGCCTATAGGAAACTTCCTTTCGGTCTCAAGAAAGCTGGCGCGACGTTTCAACGTGCTATCTCTTATGCTTTTCATGATATCGAGAATATCGTTCAACCCTATTTGGATGACTTACCCACTCATTCTATGCGCAAAGTCGATCACCCTACCCACCTCCAAGCCATTTTCGTTCACTGTCGGTTCTA
This sequence comes from Picea engelmannii, assembly GCA_009831015.1. Lineage (NCBI taxonomy): Eukaryota > Viridiplantae > Streptophyta > Pinopsida > Pinales > Pinaceae > Picea > Picea engelmannii. The sequence continues at coordinate 28,253 of ML822704.1, read as the reverse complement.
TCGTATACGTTTAAATCCTCATAAATGCATTTTTTGCATAGAATCCGGCCGTCTTCTAGGTTTTATCGTTTCGCGTCAAGGGATCTGGGTGGATCCTATTAAGGTTGAGGCGATTCTTAATCTCCCTTCTCCTTCTACACTGCGCCAGTTGCAAAGTTTGTAGGGGAAAGAAAACTTTCTTCGTCATTTTATCCCTAATTATGCCGAGATCACTCATGGTTTTACGCGGCTACTTAAGAAATATTCAGAGTTCATCTGGGATACCATTACCAAAAATGCTTTTGAAGCTTTAAAGTTGTCCCTAACACGAGCTCCGCTTCTCTTTCCTCCCGATTACAGTCGCGATTATTTCCTTTATCTTGCTTCCTCAGAGTACACTATTGGCATGGTTCTCGTCCAAGAGGATGATGCGCATGATGAACATGTTATTTACTACTTGAGTCACAGTCTCACACCAACTGAAATCAAGTATCAACATGTCAAAAAACTGGCCTTGGCTATCGTTCAAGTCGTCCAACGCTTCTAGCACTATATCCTCTCACGCAAGTCTACAATGATTTCTCATTGCAACCCTATGCAACATATTTTGACACGTCAATTGATCGGGGGAAAATACTCCAAATGGATTGTGATACTCCAGGAGTTTGACTTGGAATTCGATCGCACCAAGTCTAAGAAGTCTTTAGTTTTTGTTGAGTTGATATACGATTTTCCTCATCCTGCAATGGAAAATGTAGCAGTAGATTCATTACCCGATGAATCTATTTTCCTTATTAGCACTGATGATCTTTGGTATGGGGATATCATTATATATCTTCAAACTCAGACTTTTCGGCCTACTTTGTCTAGTACTGAACGACATGGCATCCGCTATCAAGCTCGTCAATACATTATCCTCGGGGATACTCTTTATTGTCGGGGGATTGACTCTGTTTTTCGACGTTGTCTAATGTTTGACGAAGCCGATAAAGCTCTGAATGACTGCCATTCTGGAGCATGTGGTGGTCATATGTCTGGGTATGCTACTGCCCAAAAGATCTTACGCGCAGGGTATTTTTGGCCTTCATTGTTTAAATACTACATCACCGCTGTTCAGAAATGCCATGCCTGCCAGACCTATAATCAGAAAATCCAGTCACATCCTGCTCCTCTTCATCCTATGGTCTCAGTTGGTCCCTTTGCGAAATGGGGGATCGATTTCATGACATGTCACCCTCACTCGGTCGGGGGGCATGGTTACATTATTGTATCCGTTGATTACTTTACGAAATGGGCCGAGGCGATGCCGACATTTGAAAACACTGGAAATACCACAACCTTATTTCTTTTTAACCACGTCATAACTCATTTTGGTGTTCCCCAAGCTATCGTCACTGATCACGGTAGCCACTTTAGGAATTTTATGATGTCTAAACTTTGTTGATTGCTTCGACCTGGTCATTGGCTTGTGGATAATAGGGCTTCCACAAGCCAATGACCAGGTCGAAGCAATCAACAAAGTTCTCATAACTATGCTTCGTCGAATGATAGGGATTCATAAAACAAGTTGGCACACAATGTTTTTTTCGACATTGTGGGCATACCGGACATTTGTTAAGTCCGCTACTGGGTTTGCGCCTTTTGTATTAGTCTATGGTGTGGAAGCCATTCTTCCTATCGAATGCAAGATACCTTCTTTGAAGCTAGCTGTTGAACTCCTACCCAACACTTCTGCTGAACAAGAACGTCTATTGTATCTTATGCGATTAGATGAAACTCGACGTGACGCCACTCTAGTAATAGAAACCCATAAAAAACGTGTTAAGGCCCAATATGACAAGCATGTCAAGCCTCGCATTTTCTTCGAAGGTGATCTTGTTCTGCTCTATGAACAAGATTGAGATGTGTTAGGAGTTAGAAAATTCGAACCCATGTGGCGAGGTCCTTATATTGTTTGCCGAGTTTTGGAAAAAGGAGCATATGAGTTGGTAGATTACGATGGTATCCCTTTGAGTGAACCCAGGAATGGGTTGTACTTGAAGAAGTACTATGCATAAATCATCTATGCACAAGTACTTGTATTTTATTGTATCATATGTTTGGTGTGTTACTATAGTTTTCTTTTGTCGTTATCTGGTCTCTACCCTTATGTGACATTGTGTTTGATTTCCAGATGTCGGAGTCTTCGCTACCCTATATTGGCTTCGCTAATGGCGCTAGCCGTAGTACTCAGAACCTTTCTTCCGCTGCGTGGGCAATATATGCCCCAACAAACGAACTTGTATCTTTACGAGGCGTGTGCCTTGGTCGTGCGACCAACAACATTGCAGAGTATAGCACCGTTATTGAATTATTGGTTGATGCTATCTCACTCGGAATTCATCATTTGGTTGTGCGACTTGACTCGCAGGTTGTAGTACTACAGTTAAGTAATATCTACTCGATTCGAAGTCCTACTTTGTTATGGGTGTATTTGCGAATTCGCCTCTTGGAATGTTATTTTGATCACATTGAATATCAACATATTCCTAGATGTCTAAATACATTAACAGATGCATTGGCTAATTATGTATTGGATAGACATTTGAATCATTTATAAATAAAACACATTGAAATTCACACAATATAAAGTAAACCAGTAGAAGTCGTCTGTATATATAACGATATAAAAGAGTTTTTTACAAAAAGTTTGTCCGAAGACCAAAATGTCAAAAACTGAAGCTTATAGCTTCTGCATAGTGACGTCATGGATGACGTTCACAGTAACACACGACTGCCCTAGCAACCCTACAGAGCAGTCGACTCATAGATGCTGATACCCCTACAGTTTGATGTTGATCGCGTCATGGAACCTCTTCTAGAGTCATGTCTGGAATGTCTGCAGTCAGGCCCACTAGATTCTGTTCCACTATTTGATAATCCTCAACATACTGTGGTGCTGCCGCTACATCTCCTTGCCGCTGAATGGGAGAAGTGTCGGGAGGTCTGTAAGGACCAACATCTGTGTTATCAACAAATGATTTTGTATTAGTCTTTGGACGAACATATAAAACAAAAACATTTGAATATGATAAAAAATTCAAAAACATTTAAAAAGAGAAAAATGCATGTACTTCTTACCAAGGTCACCCTACCGAGTATCCTCTGGCAGTGCTAAATCCGGATCTCCTTGAAAATCCAACCCCGCATAAGCGTAGTCATCAACCATCAACATCTGGGATTGAAGACAGTCAAAGAAAGTATCATCGTACTTGATGATCGGTCCTGCTACGTGCCGGGCCATGAGCCGACACCATCTCAGCATCCTTGGATCCCTGGGACCCGGTATATTCCACTCAACCTGAAGTCTCAGTACGGGAACCCTCTCAAGGAAGAAGGACACCAAAAAAGATCCATACCCGAATTGCTTTAGGTTACCGCGTCTGCATTTAGTTAATTTCTTTTTGATACTGCGAAGCACAACATCTGCCTAGTTGAACACCCGAGGCTCAGTACACTCGATGGCATACTGGAAGTAACTCTGTAACACCATGTGAGGAGCAAAACTCTCGACCATCCGAGCTATGGTGAATAGGATAGTGCGGAGGGTCAAATCTCGTACCCCCCAAATAGCTACTTTTCCTTTCTTTCTCTCAGCTTCTAGAACACAGTGTATACAGAAATACTCACTCATCTGTAGCCAACCACCTCTGCTACCGGTCAGGCTAACATAGTACCTGCGCCGGGACAATCCAGTCAAAAAGTAAATGTCCTCAATGTCTAAGGACAGTGTGTGGGCACCCACATGAAATACCTATTGATCAGGGTCCCACATATGCACCAGGTACTCTAACAACCTGACTTGGGCCCTCATGCTCGGGATATAGAAGTATTTCAAGAGCCCACGGTCTCAAAGAAGCGATAGTAGGCAGATGATTTTCTGCATTTGCATTGTCTTCTTCATGTTCCCTTTCACGCCATTCTAGCACCATTCTGATGGCTAATTATCTGCATAAGGAACACAAAGAGAAGATTAACAACTATTTTCATGAATTCATTCATTTTTATTGGCTAAATTTTAAAAACGTTTTTGAGCTTTGCGGTTCTCGCAGGTGCCCTGTGTGCACAATGCGAGAACCTCGCAGGTGGCCTTAGGCTCACCTGCGAGAACGCCTCATTCTTGTAGGCCCCGTATAGCCTGCCTGCGAGAATGACAACGCGCATGTAGGGATTTGAAAATCAACTTAAAAATGCAAATTTAACCAATGAAATTACAAAATTAAACCATGAAAGTGTTAAGGACGAAGAGATTACCTAACTGTCATAGACGGCTCGCTGAATGGTCTCTCGTAGCTTCTGCAATCTGACGCCGAACTTGGAGGGTAAAAGAGGGGTTTTTTGAGCTCAATAGTGGAAATGTAAAAATGATGTGGTAAAAAGAGTATTTACTCATTTTATTTACTTTTACTATGTCATTTGGTTTTTTATGCTTATTTATATATTTAACCCTAATCCCTAATGTCATGTTGAGTGTAACTCTTGCAGGCGTGATGACTTTGATGATCAAGTATCGGGATATGGACATAGTTTTTCTTTTTCCATCGTGTGTTTTGATTGTTTTTTATGGTTTTTACATAAAACCTCGAGCGTCGTTTTTGTCTGTTCTTGCGCTCGTAAATACATGAGAACGTGATCGAGCATACTTTTATCACTTTTTCGGGCTCAACAAGGTTATACGAAAAAGGAACCCCCTGGAGTCCTCTTTAATCTCTTTTCAGACTCTCTAAACATGAAAAGATCGCCGAGCGACCTTGCTATTTTCACGCTCGATAAAGTATTTGAAGTAAGCGTCTGGTGAGCGATAATTTATCTCTTTTTCGGTCTCGTCCAAACTATTTTGCGAAAAAGGAACTGAGAGTGTTCTCTTTTAAGTGTTTTTCCAAACTCTATAATCTTGAAAAACCTTCGAGTTTTCTATCTCTGGACTCGTTAAACAAACATTGACAGACCCGTAATGGTACCGAACCACTCCTTCTTAGGGTTCGTTAAACATACTCCGAGGGACTCGTCTGAAGGATGAGCTTATATCAACAAGCATATGTTATCCTCCTCAAGCTTGCGTAAAAATAAAGAGGTACTCGCCAGAAATGGTGGGGGAAAATTTGGGAAAGGGATATGTTTTCATTTTCGTATTAATTGGCAGTAAGTGTCGCTCTTGAACATGACACCCCCTATTCATCATTTGAAGCCGGTTTGGGAAATTCATTTGTCTCTCATTTGATTTGCTACAAGGTCATTCCCTCTGTCGTCTTTGAGTCAATGATGCCAAATCATTGGTCGTGTCATTCATATGTTCAAGAGAAGTCCATATGAAACCTATATTGAGTCGGCCATCTGCAGTTGTCCATTCTTTCCGTGTCGGCCTTCCCTGTGTCCGGTCTAATTTGAAAAATACACTGTTTCACCTTCAAAATCTGTTACTCATTTCGTGTCATTGATGGGGGATACATCAAGGCCCTCCTGTGACGAGTTTTGTTCCGTCGACTTCAGCTCATTATCCGGAATCAAGAGTTAGAAATTATTTGGTACCTTGGAGCTTGCATGCCTCAATGGCAGGTTTCCTCGCTTTCGATAGTGGGTTTACATCATTGACCCCTGATCGAAAGATTCCATCAGATGTTCGACTTCAACTCATTTATTCACACTCGATGGATTGTACTATGGTACTTTGGGAGTCATTGACATCAATGGTGATTTCCCTCGCACTTGTTAATGGTTTCATCAATGACCGGTAATCAAGTGGTTTCTACCATGTTCAACTTCAACACATGTAATCACATGGTTAGATTTGTACTTTGGGTGACAAGATTGAAGACCCTGGATATAATCTTTTTGATCCAGGTTGCGATGGAGTATGTATAATTTGCGACACATAGATCCACTATGTATGTCTCGTGGCTATGTCGTCTTGCTTTGAAATTTCTCACATAGATCCACAGTGTATTCCAGTGGCTATGCTATATTTTGACGGCATGGATCCACAGTGTATGATTGGTGGCCATGACCCATGTCTATAATGTCATCAGTCTATGATCTGAGTATAGGAATGCCTACCTCAGAATTGGTATATATGATATTCTGCAGATGCTTGGTTGTTCACAGGTTTCCGATTAGGTGTGCTCCTGGTTCCCGACACACACATACAGCTTACAAAGTCTTTCGACTATCACTGGTTCTAACCTCATACTTTGTGGGGCATTTTGTTACCCATGATTTTGGTCGTCGTGATGATGTATTGATGATGATGTACTCAAGCTCTTCATAAGAACTTTTACCTGAGAAAAGTTACTTTCTTCTCTTTCCAGAAATCTCATTTTTGAAGAAGGTTCGCAGGCTGCTAGTATATTTTCCTGGAAGAATGCCTGATTCTCGCAGGCTACCTTAAGCCAAGGTGTGAGAAGTTCACACTGTGTTGAACTTGTAGGGTGTGAACTCTTCTTAAAGCAAGGAAAAAGATGAATTCTCGAAGCTTCTAGAAGGGAATCTTCTAGAAGAATGGGTTGGTATTCGAATGGTTATCCTAGTACTGGATTCCCTGATATTTTGGGATCATTCTTATCCAAGTAACCAATTCATTCTCTCCTATATATTGGGTGAATTCTCATGGAAAAGGTTAAGTAAGATTCATTAGAGAATTGGTGAAATAATTTTGTGAAGGACTGAAGCTACAACAGCTTGGAGACTCCAACAAGTTTATCAAAAGGGGTTGATCTTCTTCATGCAAGTGAGAAAGTGTGTGTGTCAGAGTCAAGGGCCATCAAAAGGAATTTTGTGACATCAAGGCTCAGGTTGTAATCTTTACTTTCCATTAATATGATACAGTAATATGTCCCTTTCACATAAAGCTAATTCCACTTTGTTGTATAATTCCTTGATCATATACATAGATTGACTATTAAATAGATTGTGCTTTCTTCACTTTGGTTGGTTTGTGTTGTCTTGGTCTTCACTGCACAAGAGCACTGGAGCGAAGCGAGAGCAACAAAGACCATAGGAAGCGATAATAAGGTATGTTCTTTGTTCTTGCCTCTTATTTAATTCAATGGTTAGAATCTAGGGAAAGAGTCATGTTCTGTCTTGCTTTGTTCTAGATCCAAGTGGATCTAGGGAGATCGGTTAGTGTCTGCACTTACGGATTTATCCAATAACAATGTGTATTTATGTATTGCAAGTATATGCTAGATTGCTAAGAAAACTTTCTATTTTATTCACTGAAACATCTCAGTTCCATTGCACCAATCCACTTCATCAATTCCATCCTGTGATATCATGGCCAATACTCAAGACTTTCCCTCGTAGTTAGTTTTCTAGTGTTTTCTATTAATCAATAGTATAATTACATGCTTCATAATCGTATTATATAAAGTCTTAGCATAATTACAATCATGGGGGGAAACATGGTGTTACATTTCCTTTCCCCTTAAAGAAACACCATCCTCATTGTTTAAAAAACCATATATATACAATTATGTAGAAAAAAAAAATGGGCATGCCACTCTCATGGCATCCTCCAGTTCCCAAGTAGCCTCATCTGATCCAAAGTGCTTCCATTGCACCTTGAACTGCACGATGGATCGGTTCCAAAACATTGTTTCTCTCCTTTACAGGATGCATTAAGGTTCGGGTTGGAATTATCCCTCTGGTTCCACCTGGATCACAATCCAATCAATAACATGATTATAATCATGAACATATTTATTTAATAAATATACACGTAACACATTGTGAGATATAACAGTAGGTGGTAAGGAAATTCTATATGCTACTAGTCCCACTCTTTCCATGACTTCAAATAGTCCACAATAGCGAGGTGCTAACTTAGCATATGTCCCTATCCTTAGGGAACTCCTCTTAGGTTTCACCTTGAGATACACATGATCTCCCACCTTGCAATATTTGTGAGTTCTCTTGTCGTTGGCATAACTCTTGTTTCTATCTAGGGCTATTTTCAAATTCTATCCTATTCTGATCATACCATGTTCCATTTCCTTAAAAAATTATGTTCCAAGTGCGATATTTTCCACCAGATTGTACCAATTAATTGGAACTCTACACTTTCTACCATATAGAACCTCAAATGGGCTCATCTTCAATGATTCATGATAACCATTGTTATAGGAGAACTCTAACAAGGGTAGATATTATTCCCATTTCTTGGGTTGATGCATAACATGCATCCTCAACACATCCTCTATCACTCTATTCACTCTCTTGGTATGGCCATATGTTTGGGGATGGTAGGCCATGCTAAACGCTAACTACGTTCCCAAGCCTACAAACAAGCTTTTCCAAAAACTTGAGGTGAAATTAGCATCTCTATCATAGATTATGATCTTGGGTAAACCATGCTATCTAAATATATCCTTCATGAAAATGTTAGCTACGTCTATGGATTTGAAAGTAGATTTAATAGGAATAAAGTGAGCTTCCTTTCTCTACTTATCCACCACTACCATGATTTCATCATGTTGCTTAATTTTAATTGACAAAACCGTAATGAAATTCATGGATATTGTCTTCCATTTCCATTCTGGATTTGAAAACAACTACAATAATCCTCCAGGGTGTTTGTGTTCAACTTTTACCTACTGACATTCTAAACACTTGGAAATATACTAAACAATATATTTCTTTATTCTTGGCCAATATTACAACTACCTCACCTTGTTACCATATTCTGGTAACCAAGATGACCTAGATAAGGTATCTTATGAAATTCATCCATGATCAGGCTCCTCATCTATGATGAATTAGGAACATACAACCTATTGTTGTACAACAACAAATTGTTAGTCACAAGATGATAGCCTTCATACATTCTCTCTATGGGATCGTTATGCAAACCTTCTTTCACCTGATTGAAGAACTCATCTTCCTGTGAGAGGATTTTTATCCTCCACTGGATTTGATACTTTCCCACACTTGTTGTTTCTAAGTGTATCGAGTGCACACTCCAACTAATTTCATCCACCAATATGTTCTCCTTTCCATTTATGTATTTGATTTCAAAATTCAAATAAGTAATCAGTGCCATCCACCTGGCATGTCTCGCATTCAACCTTGGTTGGTCAAACAAATAATTCAGACCACAATGGTCTATCATCAAGACAAATCTTCTTCCAAGAAAGTAATGTCTCCACATATTCAACGCTTGCAAAATTGCAAGGAGCTCTAGATCGTGGGTGACATACCTCTACTCATGCTTGTTTAGATTTCTTGATTCATAACTGATCACTTTCCATTCCTCCATGAAAACTCAACCGAGTGCTTCCTTGAAAGCATCAATATAAACCAAGAAATCCTTTTTAGGGTTTGTAATATTCAAAACAGAGGCATTGGTCAAAAGATGCTTTAGCTGCTGAAAGTTGGCTTTACACTCTGATGACCATATAAATTTCTTCCCCTTCATCTATAATGAGGTGTAATGGTATGATCAATATTATAAAATGTCTTAATGAATCTCTGATAATACTCATCTAATCCCATGAAATATATTACCTCTGTTACATTTTGAAGGGTAGGTCAATCCATTATTTCCTTGATCTTTTAAGGATATACTTCCACTCCTTAAGATAATATTATGTGGACTAAATACTGGATTTCCTTTTGAAATAAATCACATTTTTTGAACTTAGTATACAACCATTGATCTCTCAACACCTGTAGCACCATCCTGAGATTCTCTTCATGATCTTCCCTAGTCATGGAATAAACCAAAATATCATCAACAAACACTAAGATAAACTTGTCCAAATATTTGTTGAGAACACAATTCATCAAGAACATGAAGGTAGTTGGTGCATTGGTAATCCCAAATGGCACCACCACTAGTGACCATACATTGTTCTAAAGGTTGTCTTGTGGAT
>ML822704.1:0-16698 GCA_009831015.1 Picea engelmannii | reverse complement strand
GCTAGTAGAATTGGTGACTCCACTGGGATTCTCCCTAGGGTCTTAGTGGGAGATCTTGGTTAGATTTGATTTTCAGTTTCATTTTGAGTTTTCTGAGTGTTCTAAGTGATGTTGGGTCTCTGGTCACCTTCCAGGTGCCTACCATCTTCCATTTCCCAAGTTGTCTGTCCAAAATTTTTCTTTTTTTGAAAACTTACAGAGGTGTACGCATCATGTTCTCTATACAACACACATAGATACATGGTCTACATTATATACAACCCATGTACATACGTAGGTTGGTCATGCACAACACGCACCTCTGTTTTTTTGGATTTTTTTTCAAAAATATTTTCCTTTTCATATAGGAAACTTGTGGTTCCCAGGTCTTCTTGAGTTCCAAAAGATTTTGTTGTGTGGGGTTTAGATAGTTTGCAGGCTCAAATTGTTTATGAAATGAAAAAAAAAATCCTCTTGTCTCTTTGTGTTTCCTAGCTTTTTTGGCTTATTTTTAGCTTGAATTTTTAAGAAAAATGAGTTGTATTTAAAAAAAAAAATTGAGTCCCATGAATCATGTATTTTGTAGTTTCTTTTAGCATATTTTGTTAATTCTGCTTTGATTGGAAGAAAAAAAAACTTGTTTTTTAGGTCTCTTTCTTTCTTTGCATTTGCTTTGCATTGTTGTTTGAAAAAGAAAACTAAATTAGCATAGGGTTGTGTTTTCTTCTCACCTTGAAATCATTTCAAAAGAAAAATAAGAAAGAAAATCCTTTCATTTTCTCTTTTGTTTCACTTGAAATTTGCATTGTGCATTTTTGCATGGAAAGGAGAAAAGATTGCATCTTTTGGTTTGAAGGATTGTTCATGCTTTTTTCTTGAAGATATTTTTCATTTGTAGAATGAGCGTAAATGATTCTTTTCCAGTGTTCTAATTAGTTTCTTTTTCAAAAGATTATCAAACAACGTAAGTTTCACTTCTGTTCCTTGAGTAAGAAAAACCCCTAAATTGAATGCGCTAATCTAAAATATATTAGTAACACTTTTTCTAGGGTTCACCAAATTAGGTGTGGAGAGGTAAACTCTCCAAGGCCAAACAAAAATTAACTTAGGTGTCTATGCTAGGGTGTGAAAAATCCACTTTGTAATTACTCAATCTTGGAATCTCCTCTCACAGAGGAGTCAAACAAGAGGCCTAGTGGAGGAAGGTGACAGAGATATCCACTCCTGATCTCGAAAAAGAATTTGGGAGAGTGTGTATTGGGGGTGAATCATGTAGCGTTACTGGACCGACTTGTGTCAGAAATCTGAGACACTTGGATTTGTCCAAGGTACTCTAAGAGTGATTTTCACACTGTTGTGCTTTAGGCCTCAGGAGGATCTTCAGGATTAGTCACCCTACCCATACACTCTCCCGAATTTCGAATGTACCCCCCGGTTGTTGATTACAAGTTGGTTGCCTAGTTTCCATTATATAGGTTGACACACAGGTGAATGCGGGGGGTGTATCACGTACCTGAGGTAGACTGTGTACTCTCTTGGAGACACCTGAAGGGATCGTCGTTCAGAGGTCTGGGTAATTGTTTCTCCTGGCTAGTCATTTTGCTTTGTGAATGCTTTGGATGATCATGACTTCATCTCCTTGGATCATAAGCATTCAAAAGGGTGGTTTGTTTGGTTTGTATATTTTTTTTATTTTCTTCTTAGTGGTGTGCTCTGTGCTCCCTATTTTTCCATAGTGAGTTATTCAGTCATTTCTTTCGGTCTTTGACCTAAGGTGGTAGACCGCCCACTCTACTTGTGGTGAGGAATTTTCAGTCTTCTACTTGGAAACGTGGAGCCACCTCTTTATAGGCATTGTTTTTTATACCACTGGTTCACCAGATTCAGTGTGTGAGACTTTTAAATACTTGAACGATCCCGCAAGGGAAGAAACTGTGCATAAGATCTTCATGGAAAAAGTTATCGATGATACCAACCAAGGAACCCCTTCGCAAGGGGATTCTTTCTCTTTTCCTTTCTTGGAAACATTGGTGTCCCTTTGATGGCCAGTTTCTACATTCGTAGGTTGAATGTGGGACTACTCATTTGGTTGCGTACCATTCCAAATGTCCCTAATTATCTTGACTCTTCTTAGTTAAGCAACTTATGTCCCAAGCATCACGTTGATGTTCCTTCATCAACAAATTCTTATCCTCCTCCTTTTTCCTTCTCTAGTGAAAGTATAACTATTAGTAACTATAAGTCTAAATGAAATATAAAGAGGAAGAATAAAAATAATAAATCACCAACCTATGCGAGTCATGTTGAAGATAGGTTGTCAACCTATGCAAGTCATGTTGAATACCAACACCCAAACTCTATGATTCATGTTGGGGGAAAAGGTCCATTCACTACTAGTCATACCGGTGATAGGTCTATAGCCTCTGCGAGTCATGTTATCAAGCAATCCCTTGGAGATGTGCAAAAATCCACTACAATTCATGTTGGGGATACAAGTCTTGTCAATGATATTCATATGAGTGATATCCACCCAACCATTGCTAATCATGCTGGGGGAATTGATTCTATTAAGAAAAATAGATGGATAGGATGCAAGACTAAATTCCCTTGTAATATTTGCAAGGGATATCACTTTACTCATTTATGCCTTGGCCTTCTAGAAGCATGAATATTGTGGTCCCTGTCTGTAAGCTCTTTTGATTCTGAGTCTTCTGAGGTTTCCTCATAGCCTATTCAACCATTGGTTGATGAAGTGGTCATGCCGATGCAATATCTAGGCGATCCCACTCCTCTTTTGGGGGGTGATGTGGCTTCATACCATGTTTTCTCGTAGCCTATTCAGCCAGTGGTTGAGGAAGTGGTTGTGCCAATGTAGTCTTCGATTGATCCCACTCTTCTCTTGGATAGTGTTGAGTCTACCAAAGTTCCCTTGTCAATGTAGTCTTCGACCGATCCCACTCTTCTCTTGGAGACTGTCGAGTATACTAAAGTGGCCGTGCTGATGCAGTGCTTGGTCGATCCCAGTCTTCTCTTATAGAGTGTTGAGTCTACCAAAGTGGTCGTGCCGATGCAATCTTAGACCGATCCCACTCTTCTCTTGGAGAGTGTTGAGTCTACCAAAGTAGTCACGCCGGTGCAACCTTTGGCTGATCCCACTCTTATTTTGGAGAGTGTCGAGTCTACCAAAGTGGTCACGCCAATGCAATATTCAATTGATCCCAGTCTTCTCTTGGAGACTGTTGAGTCTACCAAAGTGGTCATGCCGATGAAATATTTGGTTGATCCCACTCTTCTGATGGAGAGTGATGTGTCTACCAATTATGTTTTTAGCATTTCCAGTTCAGTACTTTTAGAACAACGGGGCATCCCGCTCACTTTGAGCACACCCCATCCAATTCCTAGGATGGTTTCGTTTGATTGGAATGACCTTGTTGAGACTTGTCTTCCTTCTTCTACACCCTTTCAGATAATGATTGAAGTTAATTAAAAAAATATTTACCAATGTATTGTAGATGAAGGATCCTCCACAAGTATCTTATCCTCCTCAGCTTGGAAAGATTTGGGTTCTCCCGAGATTATGTATGCATCACATGAGATGTTGGAGTTTGAAATAAGCCCTAGTGAATATTTGGGGATTATTCCTCAGTTACCTATCTTGTTAGGTGGGATGAATTTCCTTGTCGATGTTATAGTGGTCCAAGGCCCATTATATTTCAATATGCTTCTCAAGCATGATTATGTATATTCTACGAATGTTGTGGTGTCTATGCTCTTCCGGGTGATGAATTTCCCTCACAATGGAATCATTGTCAGTATCGACCAGTTGGAATATGATAATCACTATCCTAATTCAACGTTAGTTCAGGTTTCCCCTTTATATGTTCCCAGTATTCATGTAGACTCTACCCCACCACATGTAAATTATGTGGCATCTTATCCTCAATCTTCAATTGCTTCTAATAAGGAACCTGTGAAATCATGTTTTCCTTCTCGAGACATGGTCTCGAGAATCGATCAATTTTGTTATCCAATGGGGGCATTGTTTGTATATCCTCAATCCCTCATGCTTGTAATTCTTCGTTGATAAACTCTGCCAGTGCTAGCCAAAACCTTCATCATCATATGTAATATGGTTAGTTTGTTTTTCCCTTTGGGACTATTAACCCTCATTCACATGATTTCTCGGATATTGAATTTCCTTTGGATGAGGTTATCCTTGAATCCATGACTACTATTGTGCCTCTTTTATCACGTAGATGAGAAAAAAAGAGGTGCTTACAAGCTTAGTTGGGTTAGCTAAGAAAGACATCAGTAAAGGAAAGGGTTAGAAGAGTAAAGCATAAAAGACTAAGCTAAGAATTAAACTAGGAATGATAAAAACAATTAAACTATAGTGCATAAGGACATAAGAACAGGAAACAAACAAGACTCATGTCACGAATGGAAAGGATTGTATTAGTGAAAATAAAACACCAAAGAGAAAGGGGGAATTTGGGTCCCTTCTTCCTCCAAGGGAGGGCTCTTGGACCCCCAAGATTGAGCTCTTCTTACAACTTGAAAACTTGAAAGAAATGGTGAAAGGATCCCAAGCTAATTCACTCAAAGGGTGATGTGAATAGCTCAAATGGAATGGTGCTAGTATGCTCTTAATGAGAAAAGAGGATTCCCCAAGAGAATAGCAGTAGCATAACCTTACAAATGAATTCCTTGAAGATGTAGTGCACCCATGACCTCTTTTTATAGCACAACTTTGAGGTATTATGCAACCAACTTTTAGTGTGAACAAGGGGATTTTTAGGGAACCTTTAGGTCTTTGACTAGCCACCCAGCCGGATTCAGCCGAGATTTGGATGTCAAATCAACTTGGAAGCTGAACCAGAAGTGGGTGGGAGGCCGACCAACATCATAAATGTGTCGTTCTCAGGTGTGCATGGATTTCAGCATCCACAGTCATGCATCATGCGCATGTGCGATTTTCCTTCATTTCTTGATGGTGCATGTGCGTGCGCTCCCTATATAGTCACATAACATCCTGATTTTATAACTGGTTGTATAGTTTTGGACCTTTTGGAAATGATTTTTTGGTAATTTTGGTCCATGGGTGAACTTAATAGTTGTTTGGAGATGTTGGATTCCTGTAACCATTTGCGGACGAAATTTCAGTGAAGTATTATATGAAGTATTAGAATAATTACAATCATAGGGGAAGACATGGTGTTGCATTTTTTCTTCTCATTTTTAATTGTGAGAAAAATTCCAATCTAACATGTAATTAGCATATGCATCGGATATTGAATTTTGACTCCTAGAAACATGAACATATGTAACATAGCGAAAATAATTTTCCAGAAGACGTACCCAAAGTAATCGTCAGAGAAGCATAGGATTGAGCACACTATATTCACCATTCAATTGTGACATTACCAATTGGGAATCCAAGTGAATATCTAGAGACAAGACATCATGTGAAATAACATCCCATAGAAGCTCAATCACAACACTATACTTGACCACATTATTTTTTGTTGGCCCCAAAAAAGCGCCTTCGAAATTTACCACTTGTCCCAAAGGAGAGTAAATCAGCCATACAATGGAAGACAGGTTATGAGTGTGATGGATGACACTATCCATGAAAGCGATGAATGCCAAATACTTTAGTGACATCTTCAAATCAAGAAGAAGTACCATAATAAAATTGAAATAACTGAAATAAAACAAACTATATAAGTCCTAAATAATACCAATATACAATAATTACAAAGGGTAAAACACTTGAGAATTGAAGCTCAAGCATAGTACCTCTTGAGATAGATCCCATTTCTAGGCTCTGACAACACATTACCTTGATAATCAAATAATTTTTAAGCTCCCTTATGCAGGGTAGACCTCACGATGTAAGGACCGTGCCACATTCGCTTAAATTTTCTTTCCCCTAATGCATATTTGTATTGATCATAAAACAAGACAAGGTCTCCCTTGGGAAAAATCCTTGGGTGGATAGAATTATCGTATTGACTCATGAAATGATTTGTTTGCACTCATTCTCTATGGCTATATCACAACACTTCTCATTGAGATGTTCTAGGTGAAAAATACACACTTCCAATTCAATCATGTCTGGAAGAAGCTCCACGATGATATTTCATTAATTAATCTCACACTAAATTGGCATGACTACTTCCAACCCATGTACTAGTTTGAAAGGAGATAATCATGTAACAGTCTTAACCGAGGTCCGGTATGCCCATAATGCCAGGTAAATCATCAGATGCCAATTTTATTTACTCACATTGATAGTCCACTAAAGTATGGTCTTAAGATACTTGTTGATGGCCTCTACTTGACCATTTTCTTGTGGATAATAAGGAGACAAATACTCCTGCTTGAAACCCATCTTTGATGCTAGCACTATCATCAGTCAATTTTGAAAGTGATTTCCATGGTCAGTGATAATTTCTCTCGGAACCCCAAAACTAGAAATAATTTGATTGAATATGAATAACATCTTAGTCTCACCATCATTCGTGAATGTAGGGATGGGCTTCACACACTTCATTAGTCGAAAACGATGATAATATAGAGATGCCCCCTAGTCAAAGTTGGGTGGTATGTCACGAAATCTATCACCCATTCAGTGAAGAGACCAACGGTAATGAAAGGAAATAAAGGAGTAGGATGTAATTGCATCTTCCTAGAAAATATTTGGAAAGGGTGACACCATTTGACTGCCTCAACACAATATTTAAATATCTTTGGAAAAAAGTATCCTGTGTGCCTGTTTTTTTGGATTGTCTCTGACCTAGAAAGATGACTACCACGTGCTCCACTGTGGAAATCGTTAGGAACATCATCTTCTTCTTCATGAGTTAAACAACAACGAAGAACTAAATTGACACCTCGATGGTACAAAGTGTCTCCAATAATGAGGTAGTTCTTTTCCTGATGGTGGATATGATGTCGTTCATGTAATGAATGATGCGAAGAGAACTTCAAAGTATGGAGATATACTATGATATCCTCATATCAAGGATCATTGGAAGCAATAAGGAAAATATGCTCATCTAGAAACGAGTCCGTAATAATAGTTTTCTCATCCTCTCTATGAAACTACGACATGAGCTTAAAAAAGACTAATGATTTCTTTGACTTGGCATATACAAAGGCCACATTTAAATCCCACAATATGAAAATCCATTTTTTATATTTTTCCCCAATTATGTGTCCTGTGAGTACGTATTAAAATGGATTAACGTCAACAATCACAATAGTCTTATGAAAAATAATATAATATTGAAGCCTTTGGACTATGCGAACGACTTCTAAAGCCATCTTCTCAATGTGCGAATAATTAATTTTAGGACAAATCAAACCATGACCGAGGTAGTATATTATGTGCTCCTGGAGCGCATCATCTTCCTGAACTAAAACCACACTGATAGTGGATTTCACTGCTGAAATATAGAACAAGAAATCTCTACTATAGTATGGAGGAATATTCAAGGGGGGGAAACAAGAGCATTCTTAAGTGTGTCGAAATATCAATGCGTGAAATTGTCCCAAATGAAAGGGACCCCCTTTTTCAACAAGCGCATAAAGCCCTTGGTTATGTCAACATCATTGGTTATAAATTGACGAAGGAAATTATCTTTTCCTTGCAAACTTTGAATTTAAAGGATATTCTTTGGGGGAGGCAAATGAATTATTTCCTCAACCTTCAAGGGATCAACCACGATCCCATTGTTGGGAATAATAAATCCCAACAGACACCCCGAAATGAAACAAAAGATGCACTTGTTAGGGTTTAATCGAATATGATAGTATTAACATCTTTCAAAAATAATACAAATATGAGACAAATGATCTACTCTATTGCGAGAGTGAGCAATGACATCATCAAAATAAACCTCAACAATATGTTTTAGATAATGAAAAGTCAAATACATAGCACACTGGAAGGTAGCCCCAACATTTTTAAGGCGAAAAGGAATCTTTTTGTACATGAAAGTACCCCAAGAACATATAAATGTTGTTTTATGTTGATCCTTGGGCTATATCTAAATATGGTTGTAACTAGAAAATCCATCCATAAACAAAAATATTTCACTTCACACACATTCGTCGATACTCTGATTGATAAATGTCATAGGTAAGTTTTCCTTAGGACACACATTGTTCATATCATAAAAGTCCATACAAACGTGAATGGTTCCTTTCTTTTTATCCACTAGAACGAGATTCGACACCCATTTAGTAAGGGCAATCAGATAGACAAAACCAACCTTGGGTAGTTCCTCTACCTCTGCCTTAGTTGTTTCCACCTTTATTAGATTCACCAGTCGTAACTTTTGTCGAATATGCTTATTGTTTTTTTTAATTATGAACATGTGTTGAACAATACGGGGGTTTATACCTAGCATATCCTCATATGACCAAGAAAAAAATTCGCAAACTCTTTAAACAAAACGATATACATGTATATCTCTTCCGAGGAACATTCTTCACTAATAAACATGTTCTCCATGATGCCAGGGGTATTGGATATGTCAATCAGAATATTCTTTGATATATTATCCATGTTACCCTCAGCATAAACACCATGCTTTTTTAAATGGTTCACGGGGTGACCAACACCTCCATTCAAAGTCAATCGAAATTATCCCTTCTCCACTCGTATAAGTTCTAGGATGAATAAGATCGATGATGCAAGTCCTCCCAAGGCTATTTTGACCCTATCATTGGCTCAAGAATAGCTTCGTTAGAAGGTAAAATAGTATCGATACAATTGAGCGAATCAAAATAATTCAGGGCCTAGACAGGATTTGTAAGATGATCCACTTCTTCTTTCCATGAAGGAGTAGGATCAAAATCTGCAGTAGTTTGTTGAATAACCTGATACGATATATTAGCTACATATAATGGAATAGCCATCCTGAAATGGATAATACCTTCTACCAAATTTCATGGCGAGGGTAACACCCAGGGATCCTCAAAATATTTCATTTGAAACAAACTTACTTGAGTCATGTGGATCAAAGAGCTTGATTAAGTTCCAATTAATGAAGAATACATCCCAACATCAATACTCCCAGTTTCCATCTGAGAGTTTTCAATTAACAAGACCATAGATCCTAGATTCATTGTAGAGTCAGAGAAAGTGAATGAAATTTCGTCGATCATAACAATTTTCCCTTTATGAGGGAAGTAAAAAATTCAGAAGAGTGATGAAATGAAAACTATCATCGCATATGTTCAACTCCTCCCTAACAATAAGTTGTGGTCGAGCAAAGCATTGACCACTTACACTTATACAGAAACAGATTCCCCCCCAACTAGATAGGGAAGGAGTAAATGATACCATGTGGTCTAAACATGCATCCATCAAAAGTAGTTAACAATGTGGGAGATGGAGTGAGCTTAGGAGAGCCAATGGATTTCAAACAAGACAATGACATGACACACGTTGAAGCACCTTCATCAAAAATAGTCATTCCAATAATGTGCTTGGAATACATGACATTTATTTGGAAGGCAATGTGATATGGAAGATGAGGATTCACATATATAGTATTGAACTTGATAAATTGTAATCTCTAGGAGTCAGTAGCTCCTATTGTGGATAACAATGTGCTTCATTGCATGGGGAAACTGTGAAGCACCTCAAGGGCCGACATCGCACAAGGTGTTTGAGCTAAGTCCTCAACAATCGAATAGTTGGGAGTAGTTAGAGAATTATGATTGTGCAATGCATTATTATACACACCTTTCAGTATGTGTGACATTGCATCCCCCCTAGGATTATGTATATGAAGAGAATTTTGAGGATAAAAAATTTCCTTTCCTTTAGATGTAGACTCAAGGTGACCATAATCCAAGGCCCTAGTAGACACAGATATGTCCAATCCCACCATATTGTTGAGAGACATACCACAATCCATGAAGGGTGTATTTTTGTTTCCTCCCTTCGTATTTCCACTGTAAGAGCCCACTGCCAGATTCTACCTAAGGTAACGAGTTCTTTAACATGGTAGGGTGTTGCTACGTTAACAAGTGTTGATCCTCTTCCAACTTGGGGAATTGGTGGGTAAAGTGATATTCCTTACAAATTTTTCATGGAAACTTCACCTTCCTCTTTTCTTTATTATCCCCTCCAACATTAGCATTAAATTTATGTTGTTAGTTTTTTTTCCACCTCCTTTCTTATCTTTACTCTTATTTTTCCCTCCGAGTTATTGAGTACCCTTCAGGTTCATCGATTTCACAACATGTGCATTTGATGACTGGATGATGGAAATAGTCAAAGCCATAGCTTGACCAATCACAACTGGATGAATAGTCATATGTTTCATCTTGCTTGCAACCAGATCCGTGGTAGTGCTATTGACGGAACCAATGATGCCATTGGAATGTGGTCCAAAATCTGATTTCAACGGGTCATTGCTTGGTCATGATGCATCCAAAAATATCTCGTATAGGATCCCATACTGAGAATAGATCAAATCCAATTGTTGGGCCCTAAAAAATTCTTTCTCCTTAAAGGATACCCCCGATGTAGAAAAATCCTTGGAGGAATCTTGGCCTTGATAATCCTTTTCTTCCTCCACCACTCTTGGTTATGATCCAAAATATGAGTGGATTTGTCTTTCCATAGCAATGAAAATAAATCAGCACCAACATCGTACTAGAATAGAAGCTTAAAATGGTTTAGAAAACCCAATGCCAAACTGTGAAAGGTGTGACACATCGACCAATGAATTTTGATATACCATTTTTCTGCAACCTCTATGAGAGTGCGTTGAAAGAGACATAACCACATGGAATCATCATTCAAATAATTAGATGAGAACCATAAATGAGAAGTCATTACATGATCTCCCAGATCCTCACCAGATTTACCCTTGAACTTTGGAATGTTCGAGGGTAATTTAGTGGGGATCAAGGGCCAATTTGGATCATGACAAATTGGGTCATTCATAAGTTTTGATAATTCTGGAAAGTTTAACGTTGCCAGGAAAAAAAAGTATCAACTACGACCTAGAATTCCAACTAGCGAGGTTGGAAACTTCGGGTTGGTTAACAACTGAAAAAGGATATCCTGGATTATTACTGGCATCAGAGTTCTAGAAAGACTTCACTGATGGACTAGGATTTTGATTAAAACCTTGAAATCCCTAGTTAAAAGGAAGAAAACCTCCACCCATCAGGTTTTCATAAGAGTAGACAGGGTTTCCCCTTGTCAACATCCCTTTTGAAGTTACATACCCTTGGATCGAGTTGTACTGAATTTGGAAGGGGTTTCCCCCTGATGAAATCCCTTGTGAAGCTAATGACCCTTGCACACTATTCCACTAACTTTGGAAGGGGTTAACCCCTATTGAAATTTCAGATCAAGGGAAGTTATTTCTATCGAACCCACCAAACAAAGTGAAAGAGTTAGAATTTGAAGGAATGTCGAAGGATTGAAATCCTCTGCCCATAGTACTTTTTTTATCACTCTGTATTTTCCCCTGGCTATGGGAGGGAAACCACAAAGGTAACCTGCAAACCAACTTGAGGCTGGAGGCTAGCCTTT
Organism: Picea engelmannii; assembly: GCA_009831015.1. NCBI lineage: Eukaryota > Viridiplantae > Streptophyta > Pinopsida > Pinales > Pinaceae > Picea > Picea engelmannii. The sequence continues at coordinate 5,150 of ML822704.1, read as the reverse complement.
CCAACCGAAAGAGGGATCTCTCTTTCAAATATATCATTGAAAGGATTGATTTGGTTTTGACTCAAAGGATAGATCTCTAATTTAAAGTAAATTTAAAGAGTTGGTGGTAGAGAAGATGGAAGGTCCACCGGGCATGGAGTCATTGAGTCAGAGATCAATGATGATTTGATGGACTCTTGGTGGATGGATAAAAACTATTCATAGGAAAGATAGAAAACACTCTTCTAAGTCAAGTAAGTCATTGTAGATGGAATACAGAATAAAATGCATCAATAACCAACCCAAGGAATCAAATCCAGAGGAATCTTGAGGTGATTATAGAAGAAAAACACAACAATGTTCAAATGTATGTACAAAGTATCAATTCAGAGATAAATTTCGATACAAAATTTCATTTAAAAATCATAAATTTCAAATTGGGATGAATCAAATGTAAATAGGAAAACACATACATAGAAAGAGCACATACATAGAAGAGTATAGTCACATGAATATTTGAGAGAAATACTGGGTACTTTTGGTCCAAAATTCCATTAATCTAAAAAATGTTTACAATATGCAGTCAAATAAACTTTCTCATACACTCGCTAGCCTCTAGTAAACATGGATTCATAAAATTTATACAATTTTCATTCTCAATCCTTCCAAATTCGAATTTAACTACCTTCCTAAACCAAGCTACAGTTACAAAAATTTGGCAATAAAATCTAAACTGTCTGCTAGAAAAGAGGAGTTAGTTTGTTGGAAAATAGGGGTCAAATATGTCATCATATCTCCCGAATCAATATAATATTTGTTACAAAACTGAGAGAGGTTTTTGTATATGAACCCATTCTTGAGAAAACCTCTTTCATTTTTTGAAAATTCCACTCCATATTCTTGGGATATGAGCCCGAAGATAATGGCCTAAACTTGAAATCATTAAATATTTAAAACTGGAAAAATAGGTTGTAAATATCCATTCAAATCTTTCAAACCATGACACCTGTTGCAAATATGAGAGAGGTTTTATTTATTGGGTCCATGATTGAAAAAAGATTCTTTGGGTTTTTCAAAAAACCTCTCTACTTGTTCGAAAAGAGATCTTGAAGTTCAATGCAAAAACTATTATTTGCGCAACATGCCCTATAGACTTTGCACAACGAATTTACTGCCCAATAGAAACCTACAGGAAATTGAGCAGCATGTTGCGCAACGAAGCCTTTATTCACACTTTTTCCACCTGTTTTGGCTTTGACTAATAGATTATTAGTGACTGATTGTTATTTTTGTTTCATGATGGTGATAAGGTTCCTGAGAACTTGTTCTACCTCTTCAAAGCATCACTTGTTTCTTAAAGCTTCAAAACCCCAATATATGTCAAATTGCAAATATTAGCCCAAGTTACCCCTGACTAATAAACCTACATTTTGATGATGCATTCTTAGGGACTATTGCATCATCATCCAACTGATCAGAAACCCAATTCAAAAGTGATGAGAGAATTTCCATCTTTCTTCCTAAAATATAATTAAGACAATTGTGCAACAAGTTTGTTGCGCAACAATAACCTTCAGAAAATGCACAACGAACGTGGATGATGGATTTGTGAATTACAAAAAGGAAAAAAGATGTATGAAGGGTTTTTTGCATGGAAAATGAATATTTTTGAATCCCCAAAATGAATTAAACCACCTCTAGTGCCCATGATTACCTTGTTTCACCTCTTAACCAAATGTACAACACTAGGAGGTTGTGCAGTGATTTATGCAATGCTTAATCACTTCGTGATGTCACAAGACAAAAGGAGATCTGATCACATGAGATGCTTGTACATGATATGACTTGACCACACATGACTTTTAATGACTCACATGACCCCTCATCATAACTTTTTAATGACATGACAACCCATATCGTTTTAAGACAAGTTGGACACAAATGACAAGGTTTTTAAATTTGACATGACCTAAAACCTTATGATAAGACCCTATTTAACCATTTTTATTGAAATTGAGCCTAAAATTCATATACTTACTAACTCACTCATACCTAATAAATAATTCTATAGTCTCTATAAGGCCAAGGTATGACTTTGATCCTACAACACATCAGACTCAAACTTAGACTCTATCAACCTATTTATAGGACAATAACACTAGATCAAATGGGGATGGAATCCTCCCTGTGAGGTGCCAAAGTACATCGTAGACTAGTAGCCTAATCATTGAGTTGTTCCCAAACCACATCTACAACCTATTCAAACTCCTCTGTGACCAAACTCACTAAAAATAAAAAGTGGAAACTGCAACCCAAATTGAAAATATTGCACACTACTGAAAGAAATGCTTGCCTAGTAAGCTTATTTGCACACCAATCCTCCTACCCTAAGATACTAAGGCCAATATCGATCATGTATAATGCCATTTCCAATGCAACCATGTAAGCATTTTGTCCACTGACTGGCCTCCTTGCATGTATTTCTTCAGAAGTGAAGTCAAAGATCTGTGTTGGGTAAAATATATGCACTATTAATTCCAACATTAAATTATCAACTAGGGAGTCGTAGACTTAGAGGTGAAATCACATGAAATGCATGATTGGAGCCTAGTCTAGCCTATTTCCGGAAAACCACTCTTTAATGCAATAAATAAGCAAGCAGGAATGAATGAAGGCAAGACAAGAACAAATTAAAATTCACACTACAAGATGTAGCTTAACACTGGATCACAAGATCACGTCTCACGAGTTAGATCTCGATCTTCAATGGCTTATTCCTTTAGTGGTTCGCTAAACTACGGGAAAAATAAATTAAAGAAACTAGATTAAAGGACAAATAATTCAACCTAAAAGTAAATGTGTAATTTACCCAAATTGGAATTTGGCATTCAAATCAATCAGTTGGATGAGGTTACTCAAACCCTCATGTATGTGTGCTACTGACCTAAAATGGAATTTACTAGTTTGAAGAGAAAATCCACCAAACTCCTAATCGATCCTTATATAGACAAAATGATGTAATCTAAATACTTCAAAGAAACACACTTTAGAGAGTTGTCCTCAAGAAAAGATACGCTTGGGAATGAAAGCAAAGTCAAAGTGGAGGTACGTAATTAGTTTTGTTTATGTACAAAAATGAATGTACATATAAGAGATTTATGTACAAGAATGAGATTTCTTTGTATGGATCTTCCATTTAACGTTGCATTCACACTTATATAACAATAGCACTTAACAATATGTAACAAAACTCTAATGAATAAAACAATGCATAATTACAACATAACAAATGATATAACAATTTAAACAAATATTATAACAATATTAACAAAACATTACAATCAACATAACAAATACACTTCTAAATAAACGATTAGCAAAATAGTATAAACATGTAACAACACATTATTTCTATTAATGAAATATTATAAATTTATAAAGAATAAACAACAATAAAAAAAAGGTTAAAACAAAACAATATATATAATAGACAAATTTTACACATGTATTAATAATCAAACGTTATATTATGTACATCTCAACAATTTAAATAACAATTAACAAAGGACAAAAAAAAGAACAAATAACAATGTAATGCATACGGTGTAATGTAATGGATATAACAAAACAAACAATATAAAAGAAATCACATATCGGCTGCACAATACAAACCTTCGTAAAAACTTCAAACCTAAAACTTCAAAAAAAATTCAAGCCTATGTACGGATTCAATTAGGAATGAATATTTACAAAGCTAATTGCAACGTTAAATGAATACTACAAGTGGAAAGTGTTGGAGAAATTTCTATTTTCGACACACTACTTCAGTGGGAGTTAACTGACTAGTTCTATTTTTACCATCACTATTATGCATGCATGCATTCCTAAGGAAAGCTAACTGCTTGATTGCTTTTCTTAATTATGGAATGTTTTTCGCTATATATGAGTGTATTCCACTCATTCATTGTATCATATTGATCATGATCTACGTATCAATCATCAGCTCATTGGACTAGTGTGAATATATTTTCTCATTCTTCCATATTGAATCTCTCTTCCTTTTCTTGATAAGATTTGTTTGTGCATGCTTTAGCTAGATCTCATGTGCAGGTTTCCATGGAACACTGACCTGGTATTAGAGATATGCTGCTTGGAGCAAGCCAGACAAGCTAAGGAAAATCAAGAGTTCGACGATCTAAATCCATGGTCGTACCTTTCAACAGTTATTCCTCCTACAATATTACGTTTTTGAGGAAACATCCCACGAAGAAAGTAAATCAACCGATTGTGGAAGTGGGTTTTCAACCGTTTGGCGATATTCTTCATCGTTTGCTCAGAAAGTAAGTTGCAAGATAGCCTCCTGAAACTGATACGAATCAGTGGTCGTACCTTTCCACAGTGATTGCTCCCAAAGTATTAATGTTTTGAGGAAACGACCTACGTGGAAAGTAAATCGAACCATTATGAAAGTGGGTTTTCAACTGTTTGACGAGATTCCACACCGTTTGATCAGAAAGTAAGTTGAAAGAGCATCTCCTTAATCTGATACGAATTTTCACTTAAAAATCCTTTTTTGTTGTGATTTCTTAAGTTTTCACTTGCAGATTGAGAGTAAATTTTTAAGGGTTCTTAGAAACAGTGGGAGAGATGGATAGGACAACTATTATACAATCAAACTTGGTGGTAATCCTCATACCATACAATTATTTTGATTGGAAGCCCAAGGAAGAATTCCAACTTGGAAGGAAAGGATTGTATAATTTGACGATGGCGATAGAAACAAAACCTACATCAGTGATTGAGAAGATGAGATGGGCGAACCGTAAGGATGAGGCCACATGACTACTTCTTGAGTTAATCTCCACCGATTTATGGTTTCATGTTGCTGCATGCAAGACTCCAAATGAGATCTGGACCACCTTGGAAGGACTCTTTGGAAAGAAGGATGAGATACGAGGTCATATGCTTGAGGTAGAGTTGAATACCTTAGACCCTAAAAGTTTTGATAATATAGAAGATTTTTTTTACTAAATTTAAATCTTTTCTATTGAGCTTGGGTGAATGTGGTATTGATAAGTCTACACAAGAGAAACAATGTTAAGCCCTAATATTGGCTCATTACCCCTTAATTGGGGCATATTACATTAGTAATGTTATTTTATTTATGTCGG
>ML822702.1:25004-71355 GCA_009831015.1 Picea engelmannii | reverse complement strand
TCTTATACTATTGTTTATTGCTCATTGGATATAGTTTAATGGTTTAAGTATAAGTTGAAAAAGGTTTTAAATTGTACTTGATACTGATTCACCCCCCTCTCAGTATCAACATGATCAAACATTCATGGATTGCAGACTTGTATATTGGATATGGTTGATGAATATTATGCTTCTGTCCCTAATTCACTTTATCCCTTTTCATTTACCATTTATGTTTTATGGTTGTGTCAGGTCAAATCCAATTTAATTATTTAGATAAATTGTATTATATGTTTTATATTACTGTTGCTTTATACTCATGCTAATTGGATTATCATGGTTATATATGAGCTTTTTCAGAAGAGGAAACTATGGTGGAGGAAATAAAGGAAGATGAAACAAAGAAAGAATGCCAAATGATTTTTGGAAAAGAGGAAACAAAAGGTTATGATTCTCCATTCACTTTGATGCAGACTTTGAAGAATTCAATCAAATTTTGCAAACAAGTTTCTTAAACCTAGCTAGGAAAAGAGATTTCAGACCTCCTCCTTCACATGAAATACCACCTTTGTCTTGATATTTTATGTAATTTCAGAAGTTATTCCTAAGTGTAATTGTATTGGTTATTCCTAAGTGTAATTGTGAAAGAGTTTATTGATAAGTCATGTCTTTTTGGTCTTTTAGAGTATAAATAGAGGTTATATCGAGTCATTTTGATAATTCATTGAATATAAGTACAAGAGAGTAGTACACACTTATCTAGGAGGCTATTCTTGGTTTGTGTTTGGGTCTCTTTGGTCTTGATTTTGTGAAAGAGCATTGTATGAAATTGTACATGTTGGAGGAATCTATATTGAGGAAAGTTTGCAGGGTTTTCTCCCCCTTGAGGGTTTCCCTAAGGATATGTATTATTGTTCTGTGGATATCTATCTTTTAGTTGTGATCCTTTTGCATATTAAATAATAATAAAAGAATATAATACTTTAATTTTGGAAAACAAAAAGAAATCAACACTTTTCATCCTCACCCTAACATTTCTTGCATACCCGTGCAACCACATGTATCCTTAACACCAGAAGCTCCAGTCAATGATGGCCAAAATGATGTTTTACATCATCCCTAAACTCATTTTGATGTATGGCCCACAATTTCTTTTCTATTACCTCCTCCTCCTCTTAAGAAACCAACTCAACACATTGCATCAATGAAATCAAATTCTCATTCATATCAACCCTTAAAAAGACTTAAGTCCATTGCTTAAGAAACTGAACCTAATAAAGGAAAATTGTTGGCCAATTCTGCTACATTTGATCAATATGAGACATCCTCACACTCAGTCACATTCCATTCCAAACACCCCATACGTGAAGACAAACATATCTATTTTGAAGACATGCACCCAGAGGCATAATCAATCAAAGGCAAAATGCCTATTAAAGCATATTCACAAGTGCTCAAAGTGGAAGATTCTAAAAATAGTGGACAAAGGCGAATTGCCTCACATAAAAAAGTACGATTTTTTATTTTGACTATTGGGACATACTTCACTTATTTTTGGACATGAGATATTTTGAAAAACATTTATTTTTGGACAAAAGAATGACTTATTATTTTTAGTGCACGCGCACACATATTCGATATTAGGGAGCCACAAGTGTTCTTTAAAATACTTTATTGTGGGTTGATTGGATATTTATATGTTATGAAATTTTGAATGACATGGATGCATATTTATTTATTGAGGAACAAGGTGATAAAAATATACATAGGGGGTCCCCACCTATTAGTTAGTATTTATTATACCCTTATCATTATTTATTAATATTTATTGATGAGTTGTCTCTATCTAAATAAAAGTTACTTAAGTAAATTAACTAAAAGTAGTTGGAACTACCCAAATCTACTTTTGGAAGAATAAAAGGAGGACTCGAGGGACAAGAAAAAGGGGAGATATAGAATCACAAACTTTGATAAGGTTTGCTCTGGTTCTAAAGTGAGATTATATTACCACTTCAGTCATTTCAGAATCACTTAAAAGTTGAAATCTTCTTGTCGATGACATGGTCTTACTGAAGGTGGAAATAAGAAGGACCAAGAAGCATAGATTGTTGACATGCTTCAGAAGGTTGATAATTTGTTTTTGATAGTCTGTTAATTCTTATTGGATTTCTAGATTATTTTTCAGTGTTGATTAGGAATGTTTTTGCAGAGTCAAAACAATGACATACTATGTCTTATTGATCTAGTTTTTATCAGTCTTGGTTTTACTCAAAAGACATCATTCATCTCTGTGTGATGTAACATTCCACCTCTGAATTCTAACTCTTATTTTGGTCCTTACCCATTCCAGGGTATGAAAGAATGATTTTGGCTATAATTCATAATTGGATTAATAAAATCATTGATGGTTTTGGGTCTCATTTTGGATTTCATGTGTAATTTTTATTTCAAATTTTGTTTTATGGTTGTTTCATTTAATTTGTTATAAATTTCTATCACAAACATTTCTCAATTTCTTTGTCAATACACAACAAAAAGACAGTATTAGGCCCAATTTCATATACTTAAGGAATGGTTGATATTTTTGTTAAAATGATATAAACATAGGGTAATAATCCCGTTTATCTTGATTTATCCCAACAAGATTAAAAAATGTTGGTATAAGGAAATCCATTCATTTTCATCAACACAAGGAACTACTTAATTTCGAAAATTCATATGAGGAAATTTGATGGAAAGTATCCTATAACATAGATATTCCAAATGGAGCAATAATTTGATCTACACCAAGTGCCAACCTTACCTGATGAATTTGTTTGGTATAAATGGATTTTTGAAAGAAAAAAAGATTCTATTGTATCTTGGTCCATTTTTACGGATGAATTGATAGTACATCATGGGGATATTAAGAGAAATATGTTATAAGTTAGTCATTTGGTCATTTTCAGGAAAGAGACCCAATTACAGAGTGCATTCAACAACTCCAAAAGCTCAGTCTCAGGGTAAAAAACACCCTAGCGGATAATTTGTTAGATCTCTTTATGGGCACTTTAAAGGCGAGCATTCAACATGAGGTCCATCTCTTTAAACCTAAATCCCTAGACCACACTTTCATTGTCACTAGGAAATTTGAAAGTAAAAATATGGCTACTAGAAGAGTGGCCACTAAAAACTGTAGAGAGCACCATGTTCCCTCTCCTTCAACCTACAAGTCTGAAACCTCAGTAAGTGGATGAAATAAGAGTGAAGGAATTATGTTTCAATTGTGATAACAAGTATAATAAGGGGCATAAATGCGATGAGAAGAAATTATTCTACATAGTTTGTGAAGAAGAAGAAGATCAAGAATTGGAACCATCACAAGATATGGAAATAAAAGAGACTACTCCAACCATATATTGTCATGCATTGGATGGAATTGGTACTCCATAAACCATCAATATAGAAGGATATATCAAAATAAAATGGTAACAATGTTGATTGATTATGGTAGTATCCATAACTTCATTAATTTCAAATTAGTGAAACTTCTCAGTTGCTTTGTATTTCTAGTACCAAAGTTTCATGTAATAATTGTAGATGGAGGTACCATAAATTATTTAGGGAAGTGTCATAGTATTTAAATTGATATGGGGGAGTATTTATTGTATAGTCCCATGACTGCAATTCAAATGGGTGGTGTTGACATTGTATTAGGGGTCCAATGGTTACAATTATTGGGAAAAATGGATCTTAATTTTCTGGAACTTTTCATGAACTTGTACTCAAAAGGAAATGAAATTGAAATCAGAGGTATCCAAGGGAATCCCTCTAAAGTGATCAGATCTAAGAACATGAAAAAATTACTAACAAATGGACACCATGGTGTAATTGCACAGTTGTTCACACTATATTTTCAAACATCTATACCCTCTTCTCTAGTGGATCTCTGAAAAACTATCAACAATCATTCCAAAGTATTTGACGAGATGCATAAAGGTATTCCACCTACTCAAGATCATGACCATGCTATTCATTTTCAAATAGGAAGTGTACCACCTAACATTAGGCCTTACATGTACCCATATGCACTAAAGAGAGATATTGAGCATTGTTGATTAATTGGCTTGGTTGTCATTGATGTCAACCCTTGAAGAAAGTCCGGTAGCAAATTCCGGTAGCACAAAAGTTTGGGTAATGGACCCAAGTTTGTTTGATGGATAACTATATGAGTTTTGATATATTTTCAGGAAAGACTATTCTATATGTATAGTACATGTCATGCCATTTATAGTGGTATGTGGAATGTCACATAACTCCTCACGGTTAGAGAGTTATGGCCATGTGAAGTTGGAGAACCCTCATGAGTTATCTAGAAGCCCCAAAATGTCAAAGTAGTCAAAGTGGTTGCAAAGAAGAAATTATTTAAATAATAAAGTGAAGTGATGTGTGTACTATAATTCAAAGTGGATAAAAGAAATTATTTAAATAATAATGTTAATGGAGAAATTACTAAGTGGTCAAGTGGTTAGAAGTGGGTTAACCCTAAAATAAGGAAAGTGTGTTAAGATGGTTAGAAGGTAATTTAAATAATAAAGTGAAGTGATGAGTGTATTATAACTCAAAGTGTATACAAAATAAATTATTTAAATAATAAAGTTAATGGAGAAATTACTAAGTGGACAAGTGGTTAGAAGTGAGTTAACCCTAAAATAAGGAAAGCGGGTTAAGATGGTTAAAAGGTAACCCCTTGAGGAAGCTACATGAAAGTATAAATAAGAGGAAAGGCTCTCTCATTTTAATCACACTTGAGAATATTGAATATCTACAAGTGACTGAGGTAACTGAAGGATATATAAGCCAAATTTCAGAGGGAAGGTGAAGTAAAGAAGGCCAAAATTCAAGGGAGGACAAATTCTTTTGATGATGCTTTCTAAGCTATGTTATTTACAAGTCATCTCACCATTTTCACAATAAATTTTTTTCTAGAATGATTCAGACTGTAAAATTGGGAGAATGCTAAGGAAACATATCCAAGTAGTTGTGATAAAAATTTCAACTTGTGGGTCTTTGTATTTTTGGAGTTACACTCCTTGGAAAATAGGGGTTGTGGCTAGTCCTGAAACTAGTCTAAAACATGTGTTTGGGGTAAAAATGTCATAACTTCTTCATAACATATCCAAATTTAGTAAGACCAAATGTATTGGTTAGAGTACAGTATGTAGTATTCTTTGTAGCATTTTCAGATCTATATAACAAATATTCCATGTGGGGCACACTCTACAAGTTTGCTCTCTAGAATAATCCATAATTCAACAAGGTATGCCATTTTTGTTATAACTCATTTTCTGAGAGGTTCCAAGTAGTGAAACCTAGAGGAATTGCATAAAATACAATGAAGAACATTATGTACTATTTTTAGATCTTTATTCAGTACAGGTACATAGTTATGATTATTTCAAGTTAGGGTTGTTGACTAATCCAACATTAGTCATGTGAGACTAAACTAAAGTTTGATGAAAATGATAGTCTATTGTTGTTAAAGTTAAGAAAGGTTTGCATGTATCTGATCATATACACCAGGTCTATTACAGAGTTACAAATCATATTTGGATGATGAAATTGATGAGGGATTTTGGTTGAGGTATATGTTGGGTACATGGTTGAGACAAGTAGTTGATGAGTTGGCACATACATGAGGTGTATAGTTGATGATGTTGGTACATATTGATGAGTCATAGTTTATGTGTATTTGATGCATTATTGGTACATATTTGGTTCATGGTTGATGCAATCGTTGATGGTACAAGTTGAGGTATAGGTTGGTGCATGGTTGATGCACTTGTTTATGGTACAGGTTGTTTGGACATGTTATTATGACAGGTTATTTGTACAGGTTTGGTGCATGGTTGATGCATTTGTTTATGGTACAGGTTGAGGTACATGTTGGCACAAGTTATTGGTACAGGTTGATTACAAGTTGTTTGGTACATGTTGTTACAGGTTGGTTGGCTGCAGGTCAGTGGTACATGTTATTACAGTGGTATATCTCACAATGATAGTGTGACAATGGTTCCATCATTATACTTCTACATCAGGGAGGTTGGATGGGGAAAGGACAGGTGGTTTTAGCCACCTTCAAGTTGTATCTGGAGAACATAGGGGGTTGTAGCCTCCTTCTGGTTGTAGCCAAAAAATTGGGGAGTTGGAGCTTCCCTTAGGTTGTATCCTAAGAAACTAGGGGGTTGTAGCCTCCTTCTGGTTGTAGCCAGATAATTGGGGAGTTGGAGCTTCCTTCAGGTTGTATCCTAAGAAACTATGGGGTTGGAGCCTCCTTCCAGTTGCAGTTGAAAAAAAAAGGAAGTTGGTGCTTCCAATGTATGTAATTCTTAAAAACATATAAGAAAAAACATTCTGTGGTTTTCTCCCTCTTTGGGTTTCCACATAAAAACACTGGTGTATTGTGTATGCGTATGACTAGTCATTTGTTCATTGTTTATTTACTCTTCAACTATTGGATGATAATGCTACATTGATATAACACTTGCATTTTGTGGCTAAAAAGGATTATTTCTCTATTACTAATTCACCCCCCCTCTCAGTAATCCAACAATTGGTATTAGAGCCGGTTCCTTCAAGAATCAGTTTAACCATTGAAAGGTATATCATGGAGATCAACAACATGTATAAACATAGAATACCACAATTTGATGGACAAAAGTATGCATTTTGGAGAAGAAGGATAAAACCATATATACAGGCACATGGATTTGAAATTTGGAAATCTATAGTATATGGATACAAAGAACCAACAGTTCCGCCAACAAGTGAAAGAGCAATAAAACTCGGTCAAAATAATTCCAAAGCCACAAATGCACTTTTGAATGGTCTTAGTGAATCGGTATACACACAAGTTATGAATTGTAATTCCGATAAAGATATTAGGGACAAACTTCAAAATATTTATGAAGGATATTCAAAAGTCAAAGAAACAAAGCTTCAAACTTACAGAGGTCAGTTCGAACAACTAAAGATGAAGGAAGATGAGAATATTGCAGCTTACTTCTTACGAGTCGATGAAACAGTAAATGCAATTATAGGTTTAGGAGAAAATCTAAAGAATCTGTAATTGTTCAAAAGGTACTAAGATCTCTTCCTATGATATTTGATCCTAAGATATCAACACTAGAAGAAAGAGCAGATCTAGACTCAATAATCATAGATGAATTATATGGAATCTTCACAGCATATGAAATGAGAACTGAATAGGAAAATCCATATATAAAAGATGAAACTTTCAAAGCATCCAAAAGGTCAAAGAAAAAAGAAAAAGAACATAGCAACAATAGTGACATCTCATAAGATGATGAAGAAATGACCAATTTTTTCAAGAGATTGAACAAGTGAACCAACGACAGAAATAAAGGTAAGCTTCCATTGATTTGTTTTAATTGTGATGGTATTGGTCATTTTTCTAACAAATGTCCTCATAAGAAAATTAAGGGGAATGATGAATATTACTCAAATAACAAACAAACATATAAAGGAAAAGGAACCATAAAGAAAGTTTTCAAGAAAAGATTATGCACCAAGGAAGACTTCTCCTCATTAGATGAATATGAAGTCATTGATAGTGAGATAGAAAGAGTTCTATTCATGGCAGTAGAAGACTCTGATAAATTGATGAAGATCCCCCCCTTCTCTTCTAGGGGTTGTGCGACCTCCTGGTCAAGTATCAATCAAGAAACCAAGTCTGATTGACTCTTCAGTCCCTCAAGGACCTTCAATCAACTGAATGGGCCCCCTTTCTTCTTAAGACACAGGTTCTATGGAATCCACGTGATTCTCCTTAACACTTTTAAAGCTTCATCATATTCAGGCATTATCTCTCCTGGTTAACCCCCTCCCTCTATGTGACCAAGGTTGTGACCAATCGCCTAAACGAAAGGTACTTCACGATTTCACGTTTCACGATTTACATCTCACGAAGTTTGCTTGCTCGTCCTCTTGAACCCCGAACTTGAAAATTTCTCTTGTTAGATCAATGGTCTACAATCCTCGCGATCCAACAATCCAGATCTCCTTTTTGCATATCGAGACTTCATGTTTTGTGAAGTTGGAAGGCTGATCACTTCTCTCCTCCGATCCTCGATATCCCAAAATTCACGTGTGCTAGATCAATGGCTCACAACCCCACGTGATATGATGGCTTAGATCAACTCTCCACGAGTTCGGAATTTGTGTTTTATGAAGTTGGAATATTTCTCACCTCTCTTCTCTCGATCTCTGAACTTTTGATATCTCCTTTTCTTTGAAAGGATTCAATGGTCCAGATCCTTCCTCGGTTCGACGATTGTGAACAAATCATGATTTTGCGACTCACGAGTTCTTATAACTCTGTCTTTGACTTCTCCTAGTCCCGAGTCAGTGAAATGATGATCTCTCTCCATGTGTCCCCCTTGATGATGGATGATTTCGATGGTTTCGAAACTTCGTAAGTCCGATTCTCCTGTACACCTTCAAAGATTTAATGTTAGTGCACTTTATCTTGATCGGATGACTATGATATTTAGGTGCTCAGATCGAACGATTGAGACCCTTTCTTTGCACTTTGATCGAACAGTTGAGATCTTTCCTCCTCTATGCTTGCTCCTCATTGTCTGGATGCTGATCAAATGATCTAGATCTCTCCCCTGAGCTTATGCTTTCTTCTAACGTGTAAGATTTTTCGAAAGATTCAAAGGTTTTGACCTTTGTCCTTCCTACGAGTCTGTTTCTTGGATCTCGTTCACACTTCTTGGAAAGTACTCTCCCTCCTGAGCTTGATCACTTCAAATATTTCGATCTCCCAAGATATTCTTACTTTTCTAGGAAATTCGTCAAACTTAGATCCAAAGATTCTTGAAAAGAATTCTTTCTCGCCTTCCTGGCGTTCCTCTATTTTTGTCCTTTGACTTCTTTACCGATTCACTTCGACTCTTCATTGAATTCCATATCTGTGCACTCTTTGAAAAAGATATTTACACAATAATTGAGTTCTTGTGACGACTGTGCACACCTTGTGGCAGTCACTTTACACTTCATGCAAAGGAAATCTTACGCTATTTCTTTTGATATTTACGAGTCGAAACAGACGCTATCAACGCACTCCTTGCGGAATGTGTGGACACCTTGCACCAGATCATGAAGAAAAGTGATTTAAATTCTTATGCACACATTTCAAAGCTACATACACTCGTAGCAATATTCATTCATTCTTGAAAAGATTAAGACAACAATAGGGAAATTGCAAACACTATGCACACCATACATTGGATCAATTTTCCTCTGTTATCTTCATTCAAAATCAAGAAAATGGTTACAGTAAAATTCAAACAACAATCACCACTATGATATTACTAATTGCTGGCAACTATCGTCATAACCCCTCTTTAGGGCATACAAAACCTCTCTTTATACAAAAGAAACAAACTAACTGCTACCCAATTGTGGTTACATTGAGATTAGGGTTAAATTCCCAGGTCACGCGTGATCATTTTGTCTATGCGCGTGATCTTTCCTTTTATTGTTTTCTATCAGCTTCAAATATTTTCAGTTCTAGCTATCATTTGAGACTCCGGATTGGTCCTCAGACATTGAGTTGTCCTGCCACATGTACTTGCCGACGATGCTCCTACATCATAATCCCCTGGGAAAAAATTCATGGACTCCTGCATCGGCTTTCCATGCTTCTGGATATCAACTTCACTCTCCCAACTGGATTCTTCTATTGGATGTCCCTTCCACTTGACCATATACTCAAAATAAGTCTTTCTTCGGGTCTTCATATCAATCCTCTGATCAACGATATTTTCCATCTGTGGTTTTTCTGCTATAGGCATTTGTTTCTCTCACTGAATATTCTCTTGATATGCTGATTCCCCTGTGTCATACTTCTTGTAAGGATACAGGTCTGAGACGTTGAATATGGGTGATATGCCCACATCATTTGGTAGGTTGATTTCATAGGCGTTTGCATCAATCTTCCTCAATATCTTACATGGCCCTATCTTCTTCATATTTAGCTTATTATATGTTCCCTTAGGTAACCTCTCCTTCCTGAGATGTGCTAGAACCTAATCTCCTATTTCAAATTGAAGTTCTCTGTGATGTTGATCAGCTCTGCGTTCGTACTCTTGGCTAGAATTCAACAACTTCCCTCTGATCTGGCTATGGAGCTTCTGCATTTCTGCAGCAAAATATTCTTCTCCAACGCTCTTTATCTCACTCTGTTCCAAGTCTCTCAACTTAGATACTCCTCTGGGTTGCATTCCATACAATATTTGGAACGAGCTCTTTCCAGTGCTCTTGTTTGGTGAGTCATTGTATGCAAATTCTGCTTGTGGCAGAATCTGATCTCACTGATTATGGTGCTCAGTGACCAGACTCCTCAATAAGTTTCCCAAACTTTTTTTTACCACCTCAATCTTCCCATCTGTCTGAGGGTGATAAGATGAGCTGAAGGAAAAATCTGTTCCTAACTTCTTCCACAGTGTTCTCCAAAAATGACCAACAAATTTCGTGTCTCTGCCCAAGATAATGCTTCTGGGTAGGTCATGAAGTCTTACAACTTACTTAAATAACATATTCACAACATGTGTTGCATCACTGGTCTTCTAGAATGGGATAAAATGTACTATCTTTGAAAATCTATCCACCACCACAAATATGGAACCAAATCCCTTTTGCGTTCTTGGTAGTCCCAACACAAAATCCATGCTTATTTCATCCCAAGGCCTCTCTGGTATGGGAAATGGTTGATACAATCCAATGTTCTGTCTTTTACCTTTTGCATGTTGGTAGATTCTACATCTATTCATGAATTTTATCATATTTGTTCTCATAACTGGCCAATAGTATGAACTTCTCAACTGTGCAAATGTCTTATCACGACTGAAATGTCCATCCGATCCTCCACTATGTTTTTCCTTCAAAAGGTTATCCCTCATTGAGCATTTTGGTATGCACAATTGATTGCCTTTGAACAACAATCCCTCTTGAATGATATACTTTGTCCACTGGCTTCTATCTCTCAGCATAGGATTTGCACATGCTTCATATGCTTCCTTGAAATCTGGATCATCACTGTACATTTCCTCAAGGTGTTCAAACCCTAAGGTATTTACCTGAAATTCATGCAAAATCAAACATCTCCTGCTCAATGCATCAACACATGTTTTAGCATTCCCAACAATATGTTTTATGACAAAAGTAAAATTCTGCATAAACTCAATCCACTTTGCATGCCTCCAATTCAATTTTTCCTGTCTGGTTATGAATTGTAAAGCCTGGTTATCGCTATACAAGACAAATTCTTGTAGGACAAGGTAATGCTTCCATTTCTCCGGGGATTGGATCATGGCATAAAAATCCTTGTCATAGGTGGAGTATTTTCTCTTAGTCTCATTCATCTTCTCGTTGAAGTAAGAAACAAGTCTATTGTCCTGGCTCAAAAATCCTCCAATTGCAATGCCACTTTCATCACATCTCACTTGAAATGTTTTCTCAAAATTTGGCAAGACCAAAATTGGTCGCTCTATTATTTTCTCCTTCAGTATATTGAAGCTCTTCTCAGCCTCCTCTGTCCATTTAAAATACTTGTGCCTTTTCTTCGCTGTATCCATCATTGGTGCACAAATTCCACTGAAATCTCTAATGAACTTCCTGTAGAAACTCACTAATCCATGGAAGCTTCTTACCTCAAACATGCTCCTCGGTGATGGCCATTCTTTGATTGCTTTCAACTTCTCAGGATCCATCTCCAGTTCATTTGAAGAAATCGCAAAACCCAAGTAAATGAGTTATATCTTCATAAAAGAGGACTTCTTCAGGTTTATCAAAAACTTCTCTTGTTGTAGCCTCCTCATCACTAATGTCAGGTGCCTCAAATGTTCCTCCTTAGTCTTTCCAAAGATCAGTATATCATCTAGATACACAACCACGAACTTGCCAATTAAATCTTTTAGTATTTCTTTCATCAACCTCATAAAAGTACTCGGGGAATTGGTTAAGCCAAATGGAATAACAAGCCACCCATACAAACCTTCGTTTGTCTTAAAGGATGTCTTCCACTCATCACCTTCCCTCATTCTGATTTGGTGATATCCACTTTTCATATCTATCTTAGAAAATAAATTTGCTCCACTTAAACAGTCCATCAAATCATCTATTCTTGGTAAAGGGAATCTATACCTCATAGTGATCTTGTTGATGTATCTCAAGTCTGTACACATTATCCATCCTCCATCTTTCTTTGGACTCAACATAGTTGGTACTATGCATGGACTCAATCTCTCTCTGACCAAACCCTTGTCTAACAGTTCTTGGACTTGGTTCTTTACCTCCTCATTCTCTTGAGGTGTCAGTTTGTATGCTGCTTTGTTTTGTAGACTTTCTCCTGGTATCAAATCGATATGATGACTGATACTTCTGATGGGTGGCAATGAGTTAGGCAGCTCATCCACCACTATGTCAGCAAAATTATCTAACAATTCCTCAACTTCTTCAGGCAAATCATCTGTCGAAGTACTAGTAAGGATAACACCGGGTTTCCTCACCACAACAAACTGCATCTCCTATTCTTTCTTTACTTCTTACAGGAGTTCCTTCTTGCTCATGAGAAGTATGCTTGAGTTGGCCTCCTCTTTCAATTTATTCTCCTCTATTGGTAGCAACATGTGTGTCCTACCATTCTTCTCCAGGGTGTATGTATTCTTCCTCCCATCATGAATGACATTCTTGTCAAACTGCCATGGTCATCCCAACAAAATATGACATACATCCATGGGAATTACATCACACACAATTTCATCTCTATATTCTCCTATATTAAATTCAACTAAGCATTGTTTAGTAACCATTACCTGGTGTCATTTATGCAACCATGAGACTTTATATGGCTCTAGGTGTGTAGTTGTCTCCAGCTCCAATTTCTCCACCACATCCATGGATACTAAGTTATCAATGCTCCCACTGTCAATGATCACCTTGCATACTCTGTCTTTAGTCTTGCAAGTTGTCCCGAATAGAATGTATCTCTGCACTGGCCTTTTAAATTCTGCATCTGGTTTTAAGAGAACCTTTCTCATCATCAGGGATGTTCCATCCTTTGCTCCTTCTACTTCAACATTCCCTCTTTGTGCTTATGAAATGTGAGCTTCTCCTCCTTCTTTCTTCTTCTTGGGGCATTCCCAAGACATGTGCCCTGTCTTTCCACATGCATAACACCTTATTTCCCCTCTTCATCTTCCTCTAGAAGAGTTTCTTCCACCACCCTGTCTTCCTTGAGAACTTCCTCCTCTTTCCGAGTGACTGTGTGGAGTTTCAGCCTCATCCTTGGAATTATGCGCTTTGTCATGGGAAACTCCCTTGCCTTTGTTTAGGGCTAAGATTCTACCTCTACCTCGTTGGATTTTTTTTTCTGGCCAACTTCTCTTATGCCTTCAGTGCAAACTAATAAGCATCCTCCAATGTCCTTACAACATCATGCTCTGCTCATCCTCGATTTCATACCTGAGACCATTTATATACCTGCCAACTTTTTCTTCATCCTTCTCTCTTTGTCCAGGTCTGATGTTCATCTTATAGAACTCCTCTGTGTATTCTTTAACTGTCATACCCTTCTGTCTTAGGTTCTATATATTCCTAAACAGATTGATCTGATACCACTTGACGTAGACCTCCCCCTTCTCTCCTAAGGGCTGCACGACCTCCCGATCTAGGATCGATCAAGAAACCAAGTCTGATTGACTATTCAGTCCCTCAAGGACCTTCAATTAACTGAATGCCCCCCCCCTTCTTCTTAAGACGCAGGTTCTATGGAATCTGCATGCTTCTCCTTAATGCTTTTAAAGCTTTAGTGTATTCAGGCATTAGCTCTCCTGGTTAAGCTGAATCCCTCTACGTGACCAAGGCTACGACCAGTCGCATAAACAAAAGGCGCTTTGTGATTTTTCATTTCGCAACTTCATGTCTCACGAAGTTCGCTTGCTTGTCCTCCCGAACCCTGAACTTGTGAATTCTACATGTCATATCAATAGTCTACAATCCTCGCGATCCAACGGTCCAAATCTCCTTTTTACGTATCAGGAATTTGTGTTTCACGAATTTGGAAGGATGATCACTTCTCTCCTCCGATCCCTGATATCGCGAAATTCATATGCGCCAGATCAATGATTCACAACCCCCCATGATCTGATGGCTTAGATCAACTCTTCGCGAGTAAGGACTTCACGTTTCATGAATTTGGAAGACTTCTCACCTCTCTTTTGTCGATATCTAAACTCCCGATATCTCATTTTATTTGAAAGGATTTAACAGTCCAGATCCTTCCTCGATCCGACGGTTGTGATCAAATCATGATTTTGTGACTCGCAAGTTCTTATAACTCTTTCTTTGACTTCTCTGAGTCCCGAGTCAACAAAATTTTGATCTCTCACCACGCATCCCCCTTGACGATGGATGTTTCCGGTGGTTTCATAACTTTGCAAGTCTGATTCTCCTGTACACCTTCAAAGATTTAATATTAGTGAACTTTACCTTGATCGGACGACTACGATCTTTAGGTGCTCAGATCGAATGGTCGAGACCCTTTCTTTGAGCTCTGATCGAACGGTTGAGATATTTCCTCCTCTACTCTTGCTCCTCATTTTCTGGACATTGATCGAATGGTCCAGATATCTCCCCTGAGCTTACGCTTTCTTCTAACGTGGAAGATTTTTTGGAAGATTAAAAGGTTTCGAACTTTTTCCTTCCTGCGAGTCTGTTTCTTGGATCTCGCTCTCACTTATTGGAAAGTACTCTCCCTCCTGAGCTTTATCTCTTCAAAGATTTCGATCTCCCAAGCTCTTCTTTATTTTCCGGGAAATTCGTCAAACTCAGATACAAAGATTCTTGAAAATAATTCTTTCTCGCCTTCCTGACATTCTTATGTTTTTGTCCTTCGACTTCTTTATGGAGTCGCTTCGACTCTTCGTCGAATTCCAGATCTGTGCACTCTTTGCAAAAGATCTTTACACAATATCTAAGTTCTTGGAGTGACTTTGCACACCTTATGACAGTCACTTTACACTTCCTGCAAAGGAAATCTTATGCTATTTCTTCTGAGCTTTACGAGTCGAAACAGACCCTGTCAATGCACTCCTTGCGGACTGTGTGCACACGTTGCATTGGCTCATGAAGAAAAGTGATTTAAATTCTTATGCACACATTTCAAAGCTACATACACTCATAAAAATATTCATTCATTCTTGAAAAGATTAAGACAACAATAGGGAAATTGCAAACACTATGCACACCATACATTGGATCAACTTTCCTCTGTTATCTTCATTCAAAATCAAGAAAATGGTTACAGTAAAATTCAAACAACAATCACCACTCTGAGATTCCTACTTGCTCACAAATATCATCACAACCCCTATTTAGGGCGTACAAAACCTCTCTTTATACAAAAGAAACAAACTAACTGCTACCTAATTGTGGTTACATCGAGACTAGGGTTAAATTCCCAGGTCACGCGTGCTCATTCTGTCTATGCACGTGATCTTTCCTTTTATTGTTTTCTATCAACTTCAAAATATTTGTAGTGCTGGCTATCATTTGAGACTCTGTATTGGTTTTTAGGCCCTGAGTTGTCCTGCCACGTGTACTTGCCGATGATTCTCCTGCATCATAAAGAAGACACTGAATAAGAATCTAAAGAGGCAGAAGTTGTCTACTGAGAATAATTGTTGACTTCCATAGAAGTTATAAGAAGATAAAAGAGGAAAAACAAGAAGCTACAAGAAGAACTAGACAAGAAGGAAGACACTCAAGAAATAGAGCAGATCATCACATAATTGAAGGTTCAAATAGAATAATATAAAAGAATTTAAGAATCACTCAAAGAACATTTAGAAGAAAGAGACAGGATCATTGGAAATTTGGAAGCAAAGATTGTCACATTGAGAAAGGATCTTCAAAAGAAAAATATGCAGAACAACTCAAAAGTTTTGGATGAAATTATCAACAGTCAAAGGCCTAATCATAACAAGTCCAAACTTGGATACAATCAGACAGAAAAAGGATCAAGCTCTAAAGCAACAAAATAAGAAAAATGTCAAAAAAGTTATGCATAAACAATCAAAGGGGATATGAAGAGCTACAAGGAATATTACAGGGACACTCCTCCACCAAGAAGATTCAGATTTTAGAATCAATGACTGACAGAAACAAATAGGCCTCAGGAAGAAGAAGGATTCATAAGAGTAACTCCTTTTAGAAGATCTTCAACTACCAAGTATCAAACTATCTTTTTGGGTTTATGTTATGCATGCAATAATTTTGGACATAAAGATGTAAATTGCAGAGCTAATAGCAGGAACATAAACAACTTTGAAATTCATACACAAAATGGTTATCCAAGAAGGCCTGATGAAACACAAAGAAGAAGCTACAACAATTTTGAATCATTGAGCACTGAAGTGGAATGTTACAAGTGCAATAAATTTTGACACATGGACACATATTGTAGAATGACAGTCCCTCCTAGAGAACCACAACAGAACAACAATAGTCACCGACAGGAGCCTCAGAAGAGAACATGGATAAGAAAGCATGATCACTATAGAAATGAATAATGCACACTCGTTCTACAAGCTAAGAAGAAGAAGCATAGTTGGTATGTTGACAGTGGTTGTTCAAAACATGAAGAACGGGTGAACAAAGACCAGGTCCTAGAGATCACAAGATTGGAAATAAAACGAGATGAAGAAAATTCTATAGAGAAAAGGAAAGATGTCAGATATAGAATGATTTGGAAAATAACTGAAAGAAAAGAAGGACAAGTAAATAAGGAACATGTTCAAGAGATTGTACTTTCAGGCACTGTAGTGAAAGATGAATCCACAGACAAAAAGAAAGAAGTCAGACCTTATAGAGATGATGAATCTATTAATGAAGATGATGTTGAATACACTTCAGAGAAGGAATTGTTCTGAGCCATCCATATTAGAGACTCCTAGATAATATGAATAATAGATAGGGGGAGTCTATGCGGTAGCTGAGACTGACCAGAGAACCATCCTTCGAGCAGCTTGCAAAATTTGAGTAGATATATTCAACACATTCAGTTATCAAAAGTAAAATATGATAGATTAATTAGTTGTAGTAGTACTTCATGATAGTACAGTGACATATGAGTCAAAATTATGGAAATTTGTGTAGCAGAGTCTTGAACAGTATGGACAGATATAGACATGAAATCAAATTTTCTGAATGGGGAACTTGAAGAAGAATTCTACATTGAACAACTGGTTCCTAGAGAATGGTACTCTAGATTGGACAAATATCTACAGTAGGCAGGGTTCAGAAAAGGAAGTGTAGACAACAACCTCTACATCAAGGTAACTCAAGACAATATTTTATTAATTGAAGTTTATATTGATGATATTATTTTTGGAAGTATTGATGACAAGTTAAGATAGAAATTTGCAAAGGATATGTAGAATGAATTTGATATGTCATTACTTGGAGAACTATCCTTCTTTCCGGGTCTTCAGATAGATCAAAGAAACCAAGGAATTTTTATTTTTCAAACTAAGTATATCAGAGAAATGCTAAAGAGGTTTGGAATGGAAGATTGTAAACCAATTACCACTCCTATGCAAACCAGTTGCAAGTTGAGCAAAGATGATGATTCAAATTCTACAGACCAGAGACAATATAGGTCAATGATTGGTAGCTTAATGTATGTGACATCATCCAGAACAAATGTAATGCAGGAAGTTGGATAGGTGGCATGACTTCAAGCAACACCAAATGAATCACATGTATTAGCAGTTAAGTGGATTTTCAGATATCTTAAAGGCATAGAAGAGTTTGGATTATGATATCCAAAAGGAAAGGATCTATCACTTATATACATAGATGTAGATTGGGTAGGTTGCATTGATGACCGATGAAGCACCAGTGGAGCAATGTTATTATTGGGTGAGTGTTTAGTGTCTTGGCTAAGCAAGAAACAAGCATCAATATTTTTATCTACAACTGAAGCAGAGTATATTGTAGCAACAAGATGTTGTACTCAGGTTCTATGGATGAAACAAATTTTGATAGATATACAGGTTGAGTATGATGAGTCCATTCCAATCTATTGTGATAATACAAGTTCCATCAGTATCTCAAAGAACCCGGTGATACACTCCAAGATGAAGCACATTCCAATAAAATATCACTTTCTACGGGAACATGTTGTAGAGAAGAACATTAGAGTTGAATATGTGGGCACAAAATAACAAGTGGTAGACATATTTACAAAACTTCTTCCACGGGAATCCTTTGAGTATCTTCTCCAAAGATTCAGAGTAATTTCTACTCCAAAATTAATTCTATTGAATGCTTATCTTATATGTCTTAGATTTACACGAGGAATAACCATAAAGAGGACATTTCAGGTTGGGAGATCAGTTTCAGGAAGAGTTCAGTCAGGGGGAGCAACCCCAGATGGAAATATAACTTTTCCATTGATGACAAAGGGGGAGAGATTTATCAGATGCAAAGGTATATGTTTGGAGAAAGAGCACGGAGGCATGGTTCCAGGGGGAGCGATGGTCATAGGGGGAGCATGAGTGACATGAATTCAATATTTCATCATAGTGTTTCCATCAATTCCAAAGGGGGCATTTTTTTATTAATTGCGTTGGTTTTCATTGATGTCAACCCTTGAAGAAAGTCTGGTAGCAAATTTGAGTAGCACAAAGGTTTGGGTAATGGACCCAAGTTTGTTTGATAGATAATAGTATGAGTTTTGATATATTTGTAGGAAATACTATTCTATATGGATGGTACATGTCATTCCATTTCCAGTGGTATGTGGAATGTCACATAACTCTTCACGGTTAAAGAGTTATGGCCATGTGAAGTTGGAGAACCCTCATGAGTCATCTAGAAGCCCCAAAAGGTCAAAGTAGTCAAAGTGGTTGCAAACAAGAAATTATTTAAATAATAAAGTGAAGTGATGAGTGTACTATAAGTCAAAGTGGATACAAAAGAAATTATTTAAATAATAAAGTTAATGGAGAAATTACTAAGTGGACAAGTGGTTAGAAGTGGGTTAGCCCTAAAATAAGGAAAGTGGGTTAAGATGGTTAGAAGGTAATTTAAATAATAAAGTGAAGTGATGAGTGTACTATAACTCAAAGTGGATACAAAATAAATTATTTCAATAATAAATTTAATGGAGAAATTACTAAGTGGACAAGTGGTTAGAAGTGGGTTAACCCTAAAATAAGGAAAGTGGGTTAAGATGGTTAAAAGGTAACCCCTTGAGGAAGCTACATGAAAGTATAAATAAGAGGCAAGACTCTCTCATTTTAATCACACTTGAGCATATTGAATATCTACAAATGACTGAGGTAACCAAAGGATATCTAATCCTAATTTCAGAGGGAAGATGAAGTAAAGAAGGTTGAAATTCAAGGGAGGATAAATTCTTTTGATGATGCTTTCTAAGGTATGTTATTTACAGGTCATCTCACCATTTTCATAATAACTTGTTTTCTAGAATGATCCAGACCATGAAATTGGCAGGCCGTTGAGGAAACATATCCAATTAGTTGTGATAACAATTTCATATTGTGTGTCATTTTATTTTTGGAGTTACACTCCGTGGAAAATAGGGTTTGTGGCTAGTCCTGAAACTAGTCTAAAACATGTGTTTGGGGTAAAAAAATCATAAATTCTTCATAACATATCCAAATTCAGTAAGACCAAATATATTGGTTAGAGTACAGTCTGTAGTATTCTGTGTCCAATTTTCATATCCATAAAACAAATATTCCGTGCGGGGCATGCTCTACAAGTTTGCTCTCTAGAATAAGCCATAATTCAACAAGGTATGCCATTTTTGCTATAACTCCTTTTCTGAGAGGTTCCAAGTAGTGAAACCTGAAGGAATTGCATAAAATACATTGAAGAAGATTTTGTACTATTTTTCGGATCTTTATTCATTATAGGTACATAGTTATGATTATTTCAAGTTAGGGTTGTTGGCTAATCCAAAATTAGTCATGTGAGACTAAACTAAAGTTTGATGAAAATGCTAGTCTTTTGTTGTTAAGTTAAGGAAGGTTTTCATGTATGTGATCATATACACCAGGTATATTACAGAGTTACAAATCATATTTGGATGATGAAATTGATGAGGGCTTTTGGTTGAGGTACATGTTGGGTACATGGTTGAGACAAGTAGTTGATGAGTTGGCACATACATGAGGTGTATAGTTGATGATGTTGGTACATATTGACGAGTCATAGTTTATGTGTATTTGATGCATGATTGGTACATATTTTGTGCATGGTTGATGCACTCATTGATGGTACAATTTGAGGTACAGATTGGTGCATGGTTGTCATAGATGTATTCTAGGTATGTATTAGGTGCCAATGTTCCAATATGGCCTCTATTTATAGGAATGTAGATAAGGCTAAGAGATAGGTTCAAGGGTTGGAACTAGGAAAAAATAGGTCATGAACAAGTTCCATGGCCAATAATGCATCATAGCCAACCCATCTTCTCGAAACTCTCCAAATATACAATATAAGGTAAAAAATAATGTTTTTGGAGCAAATTTTCAAGTATATCTCATGATTTCGACAATCTATCATTAGTGTGTCCTATCTAAGGCATAGGGTGACAAATACAAGTGTAACATTTTACACCCTAGATTCTATGCAATGTAACCTATATGTTTTCACGAGATGTGGCCATTATGTGCCCAAAGTGTGATGTTTTCTTTGTATGTGGCCATGATGGGATGATTATGACGTATGAGTGTTGGCTAAAGGTTACCCAAATCCCCTCAAATGGATGGTCATGGCATGTCATTTTAGTCCCCATCCTCAGGTTTCTTTGTTTTATTTCTCCATCTGACTACCCTTTTCGAGGTGGAAACTCCCTTTGATGTCAGGCATTCGTGTCCTAGGTAGGTATGCATGCACTCTAAGGTGGATTGATGCAGGAGCATCGGGAGCATGGAAATGAGTGTGTAAAAAACCTAAGGTGAGGATGATGATTATGGTGATGCATGGGGAATAAAGGTAAATGTATGCATATATATGATGGAAGAATGGTTGATGAGAGATGTACGATAAATAGTTTCCTAGAGAACCAACACATGCAATGGATGACGACCCATTTATTTCGGTGAATGGTTACTTTTTTATATGGACTTAAAAAATGTTTATGTTTGCAGGTAAAAGAGGAAGAATATAAAGGATGAATAAGGAAGAATACCAAATATATATGAAGACCAAATATGAAGGAAAAAAAAAACAAGAAGATGGAAATGCAAGGACCAATTCAAAGGAGAGTTGAAGAAGGCTTATCGGATCACAATTATTCATTAAAGGGGGAGTATGATATAACTCCTACTTGTGAGAATGAATAATTAGTTAAATAATAATAATTGTAATGAGGTAGACTAATTACAAAAATTCTCGGTGAGAGTGAGAGACTAGGAGAAATGAGTGATGATAAGGATATGCATATTTGTTGATATATTCATGGAGACTTGTTGAGATATTTAAGGAGATATTGTGGAAATGGTTTGAACCAACCATCTAATTATGCAATAGTTGTTATGGTTATCTTACATTGTATAAGGAACCATTTGTACACTAAAATGTAACATAAGAGAATGGTTTGATAATAATATTTCCCCTTCAGGGATTTGGGAGCATATTTCCCAGTGTTTACTTTGCATAAAGTAGTGTATTTCCACTACGGCTCTGATCTCATCAAGAGGTATCAAAGCATAGGATTTTATTTTGAATTTTTATCAGAGCTATGAGGGTTCTATGTATTAGTAAATTTTCTATTGAAATCTTGAGGGTTCTATGTATTAGTAAATTTTCTATTGAAATCTTGTGTTTGTTAGAGATACTTAGGGTTTGGACTTTGAAACCTAGTGGCCATCAAGGGTTTATTACAGGAATAACAATCTCTACAGTGGAGAAGATTGCAGAGGATCTCCAAAAGGAAATCAAGAAACTCTACTTTAGATATGATTGAGGATGAAGCCACCCCTTGTTTCATTAAAGGTGAAAATGCTGCCATCTATTGTTTCAACGAGTGTTGTCATAAAAATATTAAGGAGCCGCTAGAAGAGAAGATTTGTTAGTCGTCGATCTCCAAAATATTTTATAAAAAGGAGCTGGAAATTTACAGATCTAAATGTGAAAATCTGAAGTCATAGGAGAAGAAAAAGGAACCAGTCGAAAAGGAGACAGAAACCAACATGACAATACTTGGCATTCAGGTTGGTGTTATTTGCAAGGCTTGGAAGAACCCATCAACTAATAGTTTGCTTGTTGAGGAAATAAATGTGAGTGGGTTGACTCAGTTGTTGAGGCCATCAACAAGCAGGAGAGTGAGATGGAGAGGTATAAATTCCTAGTGGGTGGCAACATATGAGCATGTTAAGAAAATTGAGTGACTAAGAATATAAAATACAAGTTTGTTCTTCATGGGTAAAGAATGTCACATAAGCATAATGGTTCCAAGAATAATCAAGTAAGGAAAATTAAATGAAGGATTCAATCTCATGATCAATTCACATAATCGAGCCCAGAGGAGTTCATAGATATGGAGAAATGACTAGTGGTGGTTAGAGATTTGCAACAATGGTGAAATGCATGTATTTTTATAATTTATTTGTGGTTATTCAAGCAAATTATGGCAGCTAGTAAAAAACAGTGGATGTTGTTTCCAACACTCCACATGAAGGTAGCGAGAAGGATCCATGGCTATGCCAACTTCCCATCGGTTGAGGAATTGAAGTGCCTTGTACATTGAGTTTTTGATCTATTGATTCATTGGTTGTGACCACTGTGTGAAGAAGGAGCATGTTTTCATTATGATCAAGCTGAAGGCATGCAACATGGATTGGTGGAAGAAATTGTATCTACTAAGAAGGCTTGTTCGCTATCAAATCTGGTGTTGATATGGTGAAAAGGAGATTAGATAATCAAAAGTAATGGAGATAAGGGTTGATGTCTTTATTTTTAGAACCATGTGATTTGTATTTAAATGTGCTCAAAATATGGAGATATTTGTTGGGATATAGGTTAAAAGAAAGTTATATATTTATTTTGGGCATTATTAAAAAGGAAACAATCTTATGGGGGATTTGAGATATTGAGTATAGATATATGAAGTCAAAGTTATAAAAAAATGTTGATTCTATTCATATTAAGTTAAAGTCTAGTTACATCAAAGAAAATTTTATGTTATGATAAGTTGAGAGTGACTATGTAAGATAAGTCACAAAAAGTTGTGAGTTTATTGGTGTAATTAGTCCATTCAGGTCAATGTCAAAGGAAAATTAAATTTGTGGAAAATGTAAAAGGTTTGCATGATGATGTAAATAGTCAAAGTCAAATTTGAAGGAAATTTGAGTTAAGTAAAATGTTAGAGTCATGGAGAAGTCATGCCATTGGTGCGTCAACTAGGTTTGTCAAGCCAAGGTCATAACATCACTCCAACAACAAACATATTTTGTATGTATGTTATTGAAAAATATTGCAGGTGTAAAGAAAGGTGAAAGAAGATGAAAACTCCATGAGAAAAGAGGAAATGACAATGAAAGATGAAGCAGGGAAAGAAGAAAGAAAGACAGTGAAGAAAGAAGAGGAATAAGATAGAAGAATCAAGAAATAAGGAAGCAAAGAAAGGTGGAGAATAAATATCGTGTGAGATGCAATTAATCCACGAAAACATCCTTAAGAAGTTTAATGGTCCTTGAATAATGTATTGATGATGGTCTTGGTCTTAGATTTGTATAAAGGTTAGATTTTCCTAAGTTGAAATGAAATTGCATGTACATGATGTAAGCCTGGTAAGGAATGTATTCCCCATAATTTGTTAAGTTCATGGTATTCTAAAAACCACTTTGTAATGGTTTGTGGTCACATGAAACCACTGATGTAATGAAATCCATGAGAGTTAATTTTCTCAATCGTGGACAAATCCACCAATTTGAGGTAGTCCACACCTAGAAGAAACACCAATTTGAGGCAGTTAGAGAGATTGCAAGTCGTGGAAAAGGGGATTGTGTATTTGAGAATGAAAGGGAGATTGAAAGTCATGAAAAAAGGGCTCATGTGGAGAAAACTATGAAATAGGAGTTTGCAAGATGACAGGGAACCCATGGATAGGATTCCATGAAGAAGTTTTTGTTCCTTGGGAGTCTGATGCAAGAGCGTTGAGAGAATGGCTACGAGTGTGTCAAAAACCCAAGATGATGATGATGATGATGGTTATTCATGGGGAATAAAGGTAAAGGTATGAAAATATGTGATGGAAGAATGGTTGAAGAGCCATTTACAAGAAATGGTTTCCTAGAGAACCAAAGGATACAACAGTTGGAAACCCATTTATTCTGATGGATGGCTACTTTTTTATATGGAATTCAACAATTTTTATGTTTGTTGGTACAAGAGGAAGAATATCGAGGATGAATAAGGAATAAGACCAATTATTGTTGAAGACTGAAGATGAAGGAAAACAAAAAAAAACAAGAAGATGGAAATGGGACCAATTCAAAGGAGAGTTGAAGAAGGCTTATTGGATCACAAGTATACATTAAGGGGGGAGTATGATATAAATCCTACTTGTGATCATGAATAATTAATTAAATGATAAAATTTGTAATGAGGTAGAATAATTCCAAAAAGTCTGTGTGAGAGTGACATATGAGGAGAAATGAGCGATGATAGGGATATGAAGCTTTGTTGAGATATTCATGGAGATATGTTGAGAGAATTAAAGAGATATTGTGGAGATCGTTTGAACCAACCATCTAATTATGCAATATTTTTATGGTCACCTTACATTATTTAAGGGACCATTTGTACACTAAAATGATACATACATGAATGGTTTGATAATAAGATTTCCCCTTCGGGGGTTTGTGAGCATATTTTCGGCTAGTGTTGGTTACTTTGCATAAAGTAGTGTAAAGGTGTGTTTTTATTTTCACTGCGGCTCTAATCGCATAATGGATCTACTAGGATACATGATATATGGGGCCCTTATCTATTCACTTATTATGTTTTCTATGTAAAATGTGATTGTGCTCTGTAACAGTTTTCATACCCATGGTTTAGCACACCTTACCCACATGGACCCTCTCTTTCATATGTATGTACCACACTTGGGTCTTTGGAGGATATTCTACACATGATTATTTGGTTGCACACTTTTTGAGGCATATCACAGATTTTGAGGCATTGGTCACCCTCTCCAAGGCATGGATGAGCTACTTTCATCCTCATGGACATCCTATACACTCACCATGTGTTAAAATCCAGGACATCCCCTTCATTTGGCACTTATTTAATGCAATTTAATCAATAGAGGAGGGATGACTTCATTTGGGGGCACTTCATGAGGACGTTGGGGATTTTTGGAGCACAACTTAATGATGTGGAGGTCACTCATGTGACTTAGCACTTGATGGCGGCCACTTCAAACTTACCCTTTTGATGTGGATGAACTTTATGATAACCTTTTCATGGCTTGTTGAGCAAATTAGAGAAGTCGTCCACTTTTGGGGTTTTATTTTGGCTTGAGGTGAGGTTGCCCCCCTTTATTTTAGGTGGACGTTGGAGTTTGAGTGGCCAAGTATTATTCCATGCCACCTTTTAAGCCCTCCCCAAGTCTTTTAAAGTGGAGTGTTGTACCAAAAAATCCAAATTATCCCTCTTAGAATCTTGACATCATTTTTAATATTGAGGGTTTTATGGCCCATTTTTTGACTTGGAGGCTCACTCCCATGCTTCACAAAGGTTCCTTCACTTGAGGTATGGACATAGTCAAACTTTGGAAACATATTTCAAGGAATTATGTACATTATTTGAACATTTTGTTGAAGTCGTCCCCTTTATGAGGGTTTTAAACATGTAAAACATCATTTGATTGTACTTTTTTACTTAGTCTTCAATTTGTGCAGATGGCAAGTCATTTTATTTTATTACTTAGCATAATTTTGGGGAACAAAGAATGGAGAGGAGTTGAGAGACTCAACTATAAATATAGACACTCCTCTCACTCATTTTTTTGTGAATTCTTGGAGATTATTCTTGGAGCCATTTAATAGAAGATATTTACTTGGTGTCAATCCTTGGAGCTATATCTTTCTTGGTTATTCTTCTTGGAAAATTTTAAACACAATTGTGATTAATCAAGGTTATACATAAACTAGAAATACCGATACTTCTTCCCTAAAATGAATAGGTCAGTGCTTGTCTCTTGTCTTTATTAGTTCTATGGTCCTTGGCAAAGGTTTCAAGTATTATTTTTAAGTATTTTTTTGAACTTGTTGGTGAAGGCTATTCCTTTTGGGAAAATATTCTTGTAGGGAATTGGTTAACACAGTTTGTCTTGATTAGCAAGAGAATACTAGCATTGTGTCCCTAGTCTCTAGTTATAATCCATAAACATGGATAACCAATTTTTAGAGGGGCATGCTTGTTGACCCCATAAGCCCCAAGTGGAGATAAGGCTAAGGCCTAACTCCCAACATTCACCAACCAAAACCCTAAATTTTCAATTATTTATTTATAATACAAAAATAGAAAAAATATAAAGATATAAACCATCAAAAATATTTATTTCATTGTCTATAGAAAAGCTAACGATTTACTTTTATTTTCTAGATGTTTTTATCTGTGGGTTTATGCTTGATTGTTAAATTCTAACCCTAGGAAAGAAAATCACCCCCCTTTGATTATTCTTCATTGTCTTATCTAACATTCTTTTGGATGATTTAAGGTGTTTGTCAATTTTGGAAATTAATTACAATAATGAAAATCAGAATTGGTGAAACCCTAGAGCTAGGGTTTGATCCTAAAAGGTGAAATATAACCCTAACCTAGTTCATATTTCACTTTGGAATCATTTAATAAGTTTATTTAACATATTATTATAGTGAAATTCATCTCCAAAGTTGTTCATTTCTATTATATTTCATTTTGGATATTTTTTATGAAACCCTAGAGGGATTCACCGCCATTTTTTGCAAGTTTGAAGTAATTTCATGGATAATATTCAATTGCACTTGTATTATTTTGTTGATGGGCCATTTTTATATTGATATATCATTTCCCCATCAGAAAGTTCCAAAGGATTTTCATCCCAAGAGCTTTTAAGCACTCTTGGATCACTTTTTATGGTCCAAATCAGCGATTTTCTGCATTAAATATTTTATTTCAGTTTCTAGAAATTTCGGACAACAGAAAGTTTGTCCATTCACAGCCATGAAACAAGTTTTAATATAGGAATAACATTTATTCTTGGTTTGTATGTTGAAATATCACTCTTTTGTGGTAAGAAACATTATTTCCCCCACCCTAAGAGTGATTTATTTAGTGTTGGTTTGTATTTTTCTACTGTATAATATTTATTTCAGATATCAACACTCTTATAAGTAGCTCCTAACTCTCTCTATATTGTAGCAACTATTTGTTGATTAAGGTTGGTTGTCATTGATGCCAACCCTTGAAGAAAGCCCCATAGAACAAAGGTTGTGTAATGGACCCAAGATTGTTTGATGTAAAGATGACTCATTATTGTCTTGTCATGGTTGATAATAAGTAGAAATGGATGAACTCAAAAGTGGTCCCCTTATGGTGAAAGCCCTCATGGGAAGACGCTTTGCAGATTGAGTTATCCTAGAAGTATGGTTAGAGAACCCATGCTTATTTGTGGAATAATGAGATGAAGGTTAGTGAATTTATCCTATATGGATAATTCTTGTTATTCCATTTCCGATGGTATGTGGAACGTCACATAAATCCTCACGTTTAGAGAGTCATGACCATGAGAAGTTGGAGAACCCAGGTTTGGGTAATGGACCCAAGTTTGTTTATTGGATAACGGTATGAGTTTTGATATATTTTCAAGTAATACTATTCTATATGGATATTACATGTCATTCCATTTCTGTTGGTATGTGGAATGTCACATAACTCCTCACGGTTTGAGAGTTATGGCCTTACGGAGTTGGAGGACCCTCATATGTCATCTAGAAGCCCCAAAAGGTCAAAGTAGTCAAAGTGGTTTAAGAGTTTTTAAAGGTAAATAATAAAGTAAAGTGAAGAGTGCACTATAATTCAAAGTGAATACAAAATCAATTATTTAAATAATAAATTTAATGGAGAAATTAGAAGTGGGTTAACCCTAAAATAAGGAAAGTGGGAAAAATGACCTAGAAGATGTTTTTAAGGAAGCTACTTGGAGAGTATAAATAAGAGGCAAGGCTCTCTAATTTAAATAAAACTTGAGAGTATTGAATAACTATAGGTGTATGAGGTAACCAAAGGATATTTAAGCCTAATTTCTGAGGGAAGGTGAAGAAAAGAAGGCCAAAATTCAAGGAAGGATAAATTCTTTTGATGATGTTTTCTAAGGTATGTTATTTACAGGTCATCTCACCATTTTCGCAATAACTTTTTTTATATAATGATTCAGACTGTGAAATTTCTATTCCATTAAGGAAACCCGTCCAGGTATCTATGGTAAAAAAATCATCTTGTGTGTCGTTGTATTTTTGGAGTTAGACTCTGTGGAAAATAGGGTTTGTGGCTAGTCCTGAAACTAGTAAAAAACAAGTGTTTCAGGTAAAAATGTCATAACTTCTTCATAAAAGATCCAAATTCAGTAATAAAAAATGTGTTGGTTATATTACAGTATGTAGTATGTTGTGTAACAGTTTCATATCTATTCAACAAATATTCTGTGCGGGGCTTGCTCTACAAGGTCTCTCTCTAGAATAAGCCAGAATTCAACAAGGTATGCCATTTTTGCTATAACTACTTTTATGAGAGGTTTCAAGTAGTGACACTTGGAGGAATTGCATAAAACACATTGAAGAAAATTGTGTATCAGTTTCATATATTTATTCATTACAGGTACAAAGTTATGATTATTTCAAGTTAGGGTTGTTGACTAATCCAAAACTAGTCATGTGAGACTAAAGAAAATTTTGATGTAAATGATAGTCTCTTGTTGTTTAAAGTTAAGGAAGGTTTGTAGGTATGTGATCATATACACTAGGTCTATTATAGATTCATAAATCATATTTGGATGATGAAATTGATGAGAGATTTTGGTTGAGGTACAAGTTGGGTACATGGTTGAGACAAATAGTTGATGGGTTGGCACATGCATGAGGTGTATAGTTGATGATGTTGGTACATATTGATGATTCATAGTTGATGAGTAGTTGAAACATGATTGGTACATACTTGGTACATGGTTGGTTTCACTTGTTTATGGTACAGGCTGATTACAGATTGTTTGGTACAAGTTGGTGCATGGTTGATGCACTTGTTTATGGTATAGGTTGGTCCATGGTTGATGCACTTTTTTATGGTACAGGTTGAGGTACAGGTTGATGCATGGTTCAGGTTTATTGGTACAAGTTTACAATGATATATCTCATAGTGATAGTGTGATAGTGGTTCCATCATTCTACTTCTACTTTAGGGCGGTTGGACAGGGCAAGGACCAGTGGTTGCAGCCACCTTCCAGTTGTAGTCGGAGAACATAGGGGGTTGTACCCTCCTTCTGGTTGTATCTAGAGAATTGGGAAGTTGGAGCTTCCCTCAGGTTGTAGTCTGTGAAACTAGGGGGTTGGAGCCTCCTCCCAGTTGCAGCTGGAAAACAAAGGAAGTTGGTGCTTCCAATGAATGTGATTCTTCAAGACATATAAGAAAAAGAATTCCGTGGTTTTCTCCCAATTTGGGTTTCCACGTAAAACACGGGTGTATTGTGTATGTGTGTGATTGCTCATTTTTTATTGCTCATTATTGGATAATAATTCTACATTGATATAACACTTGGATTATTTGAAGAAAACATATTATAATTACACTATTATTGATTCATCCCCTCTCTCAGTAATCCAACAATTGGTATCAGAGCAGGTTCCTTCATAAATCATTTTAACCACTGAAAGGTAGATCATGGAGAGTACCAACTTGTATAAAAATGGAATACCATAGTTTGATGGACATAAGTATGATTTTTGGAGCATAAGGATGAAGACATGTATACATGCATAGGGATTTCAAGTTTTACAATCAATTGTAGATGGATACACAACACCAACAACTCCACCAACAAATGACAAAGTAGTGAAACTCGGTGATAATAATTCCAAAGACAAAAATGCCCTTTTGAATGGTCTCGGTGATACGGTATTCACCAAAGTTGCACATTGTAAATATTATAAAGAGATTTGGGACAAGCTTCAAAATATTTATGAAGGAGATACAAAAGTCAAATCAACAAAGCTTCAAACTTATAGAGGTCAGTTTGAACAACTAAAAATGAAGGAAGGTGAGAATATTGCAGCCCACTTCTTACGAGTCGATGAAATAGTAAATGCAATCATAGGATTAAGAGAAGAAATCGAAGAATCTGTAATTGTTCAAAATGTACTAAGATCTCTTCCTATGAGATTTAACCCTAAGATATCAGCATTGGAAGAAATATTGGATCTAAATTCAATAAGCATGGATGAACTGCATGGAATCTTCACAACATATGAAATGAGAACTGAACAGGAAAATACAGATGTAAACGAAGTAGCCTTCAAAGCATCCAAAAGATCAAAGCAAAATAAAAAATAAGAAGAAGAATATAGCAGCAACAGTGACATCTCGGAAGATGATGAAGAAGTGGCCAATTTCGTCAAAAGACTAAACAAGGAAACCGACGGTAGGCATAGAGATAAGCTTCCTTTAATTTGTTTTAATTGTGATGGTATTGGTCATTTTGGTAACAAATGTCCTTATAAGAAAAAGGGAAATGATGAAGGTTACTCAAAAGACAAACAAACATATAAAGACAAAAGAACTACAAAGAAAGTTTTCAAGAAAAGATTATGCACCAAAGAAGACATCTCATCAACAGATGAAGATGAAGTCAGTGATAGTGAGACATGAAGAGTTCTATTCATGACAGTAAAAGACTCTGACAAAGAAGACTCCGAAGAAGAATATGAAGAAGCCGAAGAAGAATATGAAGAATTTGAATAAGAAATTGAAGGAGTAGAAGTTGACTATCGAGAAGAATTAATGTGTGCCATAGAAGTTATCAGAAGAGAAAAGAAGAAAAAAAAGAAACTACAAGTAGAACTAGACAAGAAAAAGGATACTCGAGAACTAGAAAAAATGATCAAAAAATTTAAGGTTCAAATAGAAGAAGATAAAAGAATTGATGACAAACTCAAATAAAAGTTAGAAGAAAAGGACAGGATCATTGGAAACTTAGAAGCAGAGACTGTTGCACTAAGAAAGGATATTCAAAAGAAAAATATGCATAATAGCTCAAAATCTCTGGATGACATTATCAGTAATCAAAAATCTCATCTTGACAAGTTCGGACTTGGATACAATCAGAAAGAAAAGAGATCAAGCTCCAAAACAACAGAGAAAGAAACATATCCAAAAATTTATGCAGAAACAATCAAAGGGGGTAGGAAGATTACAGGGACACTCCTCCACCAAGAAGATTCAGATTTCAGAATTAACAATAGACATATAGGCCTCAAGAAGAAGAAGGATTCATAAGAGAACCTCCTTTCAGTAGATCTTCAACTCCCAATTATCAAACTATATTTTTTGGTTTATGTTATGCATGTAATAATTTTGGACATAAAGTTGTGAATTGCAGAGCTAACAACATGAACAATAACAACTTTGAGAGTCATACACAAAGGGGTTATTCAAGAAGACCTAGTGAAACACAAAGAAGAAGTTACAACAGGTTTGCATCTTTGAGAATTGAATTGGAATGTTACAAATGTAACAATTTTGGACACATGACCAAATATTCTAGAATGACATTCCTTCCTAAAGAACCTCAACAGAATAACAACAGTCATAGACAGGAACCTCAGAAAATGACATGGATAAGAAAGCAAGATCAATATAGCAATGAAGAATGCACAATTGCTCTAACAACTAAGCAGAATAAACAAGATTGGTATGTTGATAGTGGATGCTCAAAACACATGGCAGGTGATAGAGACAATTTTCTTACATTATGAAAGGAAAGAGATGGATCAGTCTCCTTTGGAAATGATGATTCAGCCAAAATCATTGGAAAAGGCACAGTCCGAATTGGGAATAAGAATGAAAAGGCATAAAATGTTCTACTAGTAAAAGATATGAAACATAATCTTCTAAGTGTGAGTCAAATGTGTGACCAAGGTAATAAAGTTACTTTCGATTCACAAAAGTGTGAGATAAGAAAAGAAGGTTCAGGGAAATTGGTCGCTACAACTGCAAGAACTTCAAGCAACATATATGTGTTAAGTGAAATTGGAAATGAAAAGTGTTGTCTAGGAAAGGAAGATGAAAGTTTTCTATGGCACAAAATAATGGGGTACATACATTTTGATAACCTTGTCAAAGTCAAAAAAAGAGAAGCAGTTAGAGAAATTCCCCAGATCACGAAACCAACCAACACTTTATGAAAGCATTGTCAACAAGGAAAGCAAACAAAAACCAGGTTTAAATCAAAGGAATATTCAACGACAAGACCATTGGAAATTATGCATACTAATCTAGTTGGACCAACTAAAAGAAAGGGCTTAAAAGGTGAGAAATACTTCATGTTATTAGTTAATGATTATACAAGAATGATTGCAGTTTGCTTTCTCAAGAATAAGTCAGAAGCTTTTGAAAACTTAAAGATCTACAAGGAAATGGTTGAAAATGAAATGGATTCAAAAATCAAATGCTTGATATCCGACAATAGAGGAGAGTTCAACTCAAAGGAATTTATGGACTACTATAGCAATCATGGAATAAAAAGGCAATTCTCCGTTGCTAGGACACCTCAACATAATGGAGTTGTTGAAAGAAAGAACATGACAGTACAAGAAATGACTCGAACAATGTTAATGGATTCGAAATTGACAGACATTTTTTGGACACAGGCAGTGCATACAACAGTTCACATTCAAAACAGAGTAATTCTCATAAACAACACTGTCAAAACTCCTTACGAACTATGGAAAGGAAGACCAACAAATGTAAAGCACTTCAGAGTTTTTGGAAGAAAATGTTGTATCAAAAGAGAAGATGGCGGAATGGGAAGGTTTGACTCTCATGTGGAAAAATGAGTACTTGTTGGTTACTGAAGTACAAGGAAAGCATACACGTGTTACAATCTAATATTGAACAAAGTTGTGGAAAGCATCAATGTAACAATTGATGAAACATGCAGACCAGAATCAAAGGAAGTAAATGAATCAATGAAACAACCCTTAGAAGAAGAAGCAGAAGATGAAAAATAAGTAGAAGAGGAAGATGAAGAGAATCCGACAGAAGCATAAGAGCAAGTTCAACAAGTGTCTCCAAAGACACCCAGTAAACAAGTACACAAGAATCATCCTTCAAATCAGATTATCAGAAACAAAGATGTTGGATTTGAGACTAGAAGAAGAATCCGTTCACCAAAAAAAACACACCTAGCACTCTTATCTACAATTGAACTAAACTGTTTTGAAGAAGCCAACAAGGATGAATCTTGGAATAAGGCCATGGATGAAGAATTGGATCAAATAGAGAAAAATGACACTTGGGAACTGGTTCCAAGACCAAAGAATAAGAATGTGATCTGGCACAAAGTGGGTCTTCAGGAATAAATTGAATGAAGATGGACATGTTACAAGGAACAAAGCTAGATTGGTATGTAAAGGATATGCACAGGTTGAAGGAATCAACTTTGAAGAGACATTTTCCCCAGTTGCCAGAATGGAAGCAATCCATTTTCTTTTAGCTTATGCATGCTCCAAAAGTATTAAAATGTATCAAATGGACGTAAAATCAGCTTTTTTGAATGGGGAACTTGAAGAATAAGTCTACATTGAACAACCAGAAGGATTTCAGTTGTCAGAAAACACAGATTATGTGTGTAAATTAAAGAAGGCCTTGTATAGTCTAAAATAGGCTCCTAGAGCATGGTACTCTAGACTAGATAAGTATCTGCAGAAGGCAGATTCAGAAAAGGAAGTGCAGACAACAACCTCTACATCAAGGTAAGTCAAGGTAATATTTTATTAATTCAAGTTTATGTTGATGATATTATTTTTGGTAGTGATGATGACAGGTTAAGCCAGAAATTTGCAAAAGATATGCATAATGAATTTGAAATGTCGTTACTTGGAGAACTATCCTTCTTTCTGGGACTTCAGATATTCCAAAGCAACCAAGGAATTTTTATTTCTCAAACCAAGTATATCAGAGAAATGCTAAAAAGGTTCCGTATGGAAGATTGCAAACCAGTTATCACTCCCATGCAAACCAGTTGCAAGTTGAGCAAAGATGATGATTCAAATTATGCAGATTAGAGGAAATATAGGTCAATGATTGGTAGCCTACTATATGTGACAATATCTAGACCGGATGTAATGCAGATAGTTGGACAATTGGCACAATTTCAAGCAGCAACAAAGGAATCACATGTATTAGCAATGAAGAGGATTATCATATATCTCAAAGGAACATAAGAGTTTGGATTATGGTATCCAAAAGGAAAGGATCTATCACTTATTCCCTACACAGATGCAGATTGGGTAGGTTGTATTGATGACTGACGAAGCACCGGTGGAGCAACATTCTACTTGGGTGAGTGTTTAGTATCATGGCTAAGCAAGAAACAATCATCAATATCCTTATCTACAGCCGAGGCAGAGTACATTGCAGCAACATCAGGTTGTACACAGGTTCTTTGGATGAAACAAACTCTAACAGATATACAAGTTGAGTATGATGAGCCCATTCCAATATATTGTGATAATACAATCACCAACAATATCTCAAAGAATCCGGTGATGCACTCCAAGAGGAAGCATATTCCAATCAAGTATCACTTTTTATAGGAACATGTTGCAGAAAAGAACATCAAAGTTGAGTATGTGGGCACAAAAGAACAAGTGACAAACATCTTTACAAAACCACTTCCACGAGAAGCCTTTGAGTATGTTCGCCAGAGACTCAGAGTTATTTCTACTCCAAAATGAATGATTTTGAATGCTTATCTTATATGTCTTAGATGTACACGAGGAATCACCATAAGAATACAGTTCAGTTAGGGGGAGCAACCCCAGATGGAAAGATACCTTTGCCATTAATTAGATGCAGAGGACAGAGGCATGGTTCCAGGGGGATCAGATTTATCAGATGCAGAGGACAAAGGCATGGTTCCAGGGGGAGCATGAGTGATACGATTTTAGTATTGCATCAGAGTGTTTCCATCAATGCCAAAGGGGGAGATTGTTGATTAAGGTTGGTTGTCATTGATGTCAACCCTTGAAGAAAGCCCCATAGCACAAAGGTTGGGTAATGGATCCAATATTGTTTGATGTAAAGATGACTCATTATTGTCTTGTCATGGTTGATAATAAGTAGAAATGGATGAACTCCAAAGTGGCCCCCTTATGGTGAAATCCCTCACGGGAAGATGCTTTGTGGATTGAGTTATCCTAGAAGTATGGATAGAGAACCCATGCTTATTTGTGGAATAATGAGATGAAGACTAGTGAATTTGTCAGTGAAACTATACTATATGGATAATTATTGTTATTCCATTTCTGGTGGTATGTGGAACGTCACATAACTCCTCAGGGTTAGAGAGTTATGACCATGAGAAGTTGGAGAACCCAGGTTTGGGTAATGAACCCAAGTTTGTTTGATGGATAATGGTATGAGTTTTGATATATTTTTGGGTAATACTATTCTATATGGATAGTACATGTCATTCAATTTTTGGTGGTATGTGGAACGCCACATAACTCCTCATGGTTTGAGAGTTATGGCCTTACGAAGTTGGAGGACCCTCATATGCCATCTAGAAGCCCCAAAAGGTCAAAGTAGTCAAAGTGGTTTAAGAGTTTTTAAAGGTAAATAATAAATTAAAGTGATGAGTGAACTATAATTCAAACTGAATACAAAATCAATTATTTAAATAATAAATTTAATGGAGAAATTAGAAGTGGGTTAACCCTAAAATAAGGAAAGTGGACAAAGTGACCTAGAAGATGTTTTTAAGGAAGCTACTTGGAGAGTATAAATAATAGGAAAGTCTTTCTCATTCAAATCACACTTGAGCATATTGAATACCTATAGGTGTCTAAGGTAACCAAAGGATATCTAAGCCAAATTTCTGAGGGAAGGTGAAGAAAAGAAGGCCCGAATTCAAGGAAGGATAAATTCTTTTGATGATGTTTTCTAAGGTATGTTATTTACAGGTCATCTCACCATTTTCACAATATATTTTTTTATAGAATGATTCATACCGTGAAATTGATATTACATTGAGGAAACATATCCAAGTATCTATGGTAAAAAAATAATCTTTTGGGTCATTGTATTTTTGGAGTTACACTCCGTGGAAAATAGGGTTTGTGGCTAGTCCTGAAACTAGTAAAAAACAAATGTTTCGGGTAAAAACATCATAACTTCTTCATAAAAGATCAAAATTAAGTAATACCAAATGTGTTGGTTAGATTACAATCTATAGTATGTTTTTTAATAGTTTCATATTGATTCAACAAATATTCCGTGCGGGGAATGCTCTACAAGGTCTCTCTCTAGAATAAGCTAGAATTCAACCAGGTATGCCATTTTTGTTATAACTACTTTTCTGAGAGGTTCCAAGTAGTGACACTTGGAGGAATTGCATAAAACACACTGAATAACATTTTGTATCATTTTCAGATATTTATTTTTTACAGGTACAAAGTTATGATTATTTCAAGTTAGGGTTGTTGACTAATCTAAAACTAGTCACGTGAGACTAAAGAAAAGTTTGATGTAAATGCTAGTCTCTTGTTGTTTTAAGTTAAGGAAGGTTTGAAAGTATGTGATAATATACAACATGTCTATTACAAATTGATAAATCATATTTGGATGATGAAATTGATGAGGGATTTTGGTTGAGGTACAAGTTGGGTACATGGTTGAGACAAGTAGTTGATGAGTTGACACATACATGAGGTGTATAGTTGATCACATTGGTACATATTGATGAGTCATAGTTGATGAGTATTTGAAACATGATTGGCACATACTTGGTACATGGTTGGTTTCACTTGTTTATGGTATAGTTTGATTACATATTGTTTGGTACAGGTTGGTGCATGGTTGATGCACTTGTTTATGGTACATGTTGGTCCATGGTTGATGCACTTGTTTATGGTACAAGTTGATTACAGGTT
Source organism: Picea engelmannii (assembly GCA_009831015.1). Lineage (NCBI taxonomy): Eukaryota > Viridiplantae > Streptophyta > Pinopsida > Pinales > Pinaceae > Picea > Picea engelmannii. The sequence continues at coordinate 34,084 of ML822702.1, read as the reverse complement.
GAGGTACAGGTTGATGCACGGTTCAGGTTATTGGTACAGGTTTATAGCGGTATATCTCACAATGATAGTGTGACAATGGTTCCATCATTCTACTTCTACTTTAGGGTGGTTGGACGATGCAAGGATAGGTGGTTGTAGCTGAAGAACATAGGGGGTTGTAGCCTCCTTCTAGTTGTAGCCAGAGAATTGGGGAGTTGGAGCTTCCCTCAGGTTGTAGCCTGAGAAATTAGGGGGTTGGGGCCTCCTTCTAGTTGCAACTGGAAAAAAAAGGAATTTGGTGCTTCCAATTAATGTAATTCTTCAAGACATATAAGAAAAAACATTTCGTGGTTTTCTCCTAATTTGGGTTTCCACGTAAAACACTAGTGTACTGTGTATGTGTGTGATTGTTCATTTCTTATTGCTCATTATTGGATAATAATTCTACATTGATATAACACTTGGATTATTTGAAGAAAAAGGATTATAATTACGCTATTACTGATTCACCCCCCCTCTCAGTAATCCAAGACTATTTTCCTAAACCTTGGTTGAATACTTTTAGGCATTTGACTATGAGGGCACTAGTCTATTTAACCTATATTGAGGTGTTCGGTTGGAAGAATTGGGATACCCCCTTGGTCTCTAGTGTTGGGTATGTGTTATATTCATTTGGTATTAGAGAATTTATTGGATTCATGGGGATTCCTTTGTGGTAAGGGGTTTGGATCATATCTATGATAAGCCTTGTTATAGTGGGAGATCTGCAATATTGATTCTTGCGGTGAAAAGAAATAACGAGCGATTCAAAAATAATGATCAAGAAATTTAACGAGAAAAATTTCAAGTTGTGGAAGCTCAATATGGAATATATTTTGGCTGAAAAATATCAGTGGATCATTGTGGATCCAGGTACTGCACCTATAGGAATGTCAACATAAGACTGGACAAAGTTGGATCGAAAGGCGAAAAGAACAATCCAATTGTGTCTCTCAAATTTAATATTACTAAATGTGTCAAGGGAAGCTACAACTAAGGCATTATGGGATAATTTAGGGGCTTTATATCATTCAAGGTCACTGATAAACAAATTGTTCCCATGAAATAAGTTGTACAACCTGAGGATGAAAGATGGGGACTCAGTGACAGAGCATCTAAACACCTTCAATACTGTTGTAAGTTAGCTATTATTTGTTGATATTAATATTTCTAATGAAGATAAGTGTATAAGTTTATTGTGCTACCAAACTCATGGGATAGTATGGTTGTGGCCATAGGTAGTAATTCAACTACTTTAACTTTCGATGATGTGTTCTCATCCTTGTTGTTGGAGGAGATGAGGCAGAAAAATATGGAAAGCCAGATTATAGATTCCTTATTTGCAAGAGGATGCACCCAGGAAAGAAATAGATCTAATTCCTCAAGTGGGAGATGTAAATATAAGGGAATATATAAATCTCTTGGAAAATTTGTAAAGGTATGATAGAGATGTGGAAAAGAAGGGCACTGGAAGAAACAATGTAGATCCAAAAAGTGTTGAGAGAGGGAAGGGATCTGAAGATGCCCCTTCTATAGAAGAAAAAACCTATGCAGATGAAGGAGGATATGTGTACTTGGCTTATTCAAGCATGCATACATATCATGATGCATGGTTGATCGACTCAAGTGCATCCTTTCATATGAATCCTCACAGGGACTGATTTTGCAAATATCAAAGGTATGATGGAGGTGATGTTTTCCTAGGTGACGACTTGAAAACCAAAATCATAGGATGAGAAAATTCAAGTTGAATCTCATGGATGGAAGGATTAGAACACTCCCCGGTGTTTTGCACATCCCAAGGTTGGTCAAAAATTTGATTTTTGTAATAAAAATGGATGATGCAGGGGTAAAAATAATGTTTGAGAAAGAAAACCCATTGGAAAAAAATGGGTGTTTAAGAAGAAGTTGAATACAAAAGGTAAAGTGGAGAAATAAAAATCTCGGTTAGTAGTAAAAGGTTATTCCTAGGTAGAGGGAATTGATTTGGGTGAAACTTTTTCTCCTATTGCCAAGCTAAATTCTATTATATTTCTTTTATATGTTGTTATTGCTTTTGATTTTGAAGTAGAACATATAGAAGTGAAGACAACATTCCCACATGGGGATCTAGAAGAATATATCTACATGAAGCAACCAGAAGGATTTTTTGTGAAGGGAAAGAAAGAGCTAGTATGCAAGCTGAAAAATTCCCTATATGGGTTAAAGAAATCACCAAAGATGTGGTATTAAAAATTTGATACTTATATGTTGGGACTTGGATTCACAAGAATCTAAGAAGATTACTATGTGTATTTCAAATTAATCGGTGATCATCTTATTTATTTGGTTTTTTATGTGGATGATATGTTGTTGATAGGAAATGACAAGGATATTATCTAGGATGTGAAAATTTAGTTGTCCTAAAAATTTGACATGAAGGATCTTGGTGCTGCAAATTTCATTTGGGAATGGAAATTAAAAGAGATCGAGAAACCAAGAAACTCTAGTTAAATAAGAGGAAATATGTCGAGACAATATTGTTGAGGTTTAATATGTATGAATGTAATCCAATCAAGGTTCCTATTCCCGTAGGTGTAAATTTATCTGCGGATCAATGTCCCAATACACAAGAAGAGGAATATGACATGTCACGTGTTCAACATGCTAGCACGGTTGGAAGTTTGATGTATGAAATGGTATATACTAGATCAAACATTGCACATGCAGTGGGATTTTTGAGCAGGTATATGTAAAAACTAGAGAAGGAACATTGGACAACATTAAAGAGGGATTTCAGGAATTTGTGTGGCACTACTAGTTATGGATTGTGTCTTTTGACTAGGATTGGACAGAGTCTTGGACATACATGGTTTTTTTGATGTATCTTGGGATGGATATATGAATCACATAAGATATACATGTGGGTATGTGTTTACCCTGTTTGGAAGAGAAATCAATTGAATGAACAAAAGACAGGTTGTAGTGGCACTCTCAACTATAGAAGTTGAATACATGTTAACCACTCATGCAAGCAAGGAAGAAGTATGGTTACAAATATTGTGTTTAAGTATTGAGTTGGTACAACAAACTCAAAGGATAGATTATGAAAATTGGAGTGCACTCTTCCTAGGGAAGAACCTGATTTATCATTCAAAGGAAAAACATATTGGTGTTCAATATCACTTTATAAGAGACATGGTTGAAGACAATAAAGTGTTGTTGATTAAGGTGGAAACCTTGAATAATGTTGTAGATTCATTGACAAAGTCTTTGAGCACCGAGAAGTTCTCCTAGTGTAGAGAAACAATGGGAAATGTTGACTATGTAATATTGTAACCCTCTATATGCAAAGAAAACAACAAGTGGGAGAATGTTGTGTATGTGTTATATTCTTTGCACAACCAAACATAGTGTCTGTGTTGCGCCAGGTGTGCAGGGGTTCAGGGGAAGCACCCTCAATTTTTTTTTTCATCTAGTAGATGGACTAAAGTGAATGCGATATTGTACTAAGGTGACAATGGTGCATTTTCAGTATGATTGTATCCCCAAAGCATCCCCACAATGGATGCTAGTTTGGGTGGTAACATGTTTTGGCTTCATTGCTAGGGAAAACCTTATGGGTTTATTTCTGGATCACGATGACATCATCTCGCCAAGCTGTGTAAGTTCTTTGTATTGTATGTTGATGAGAATATTGTTATTTATAACTTGATTGTCTCATTTGGTGACTCCACCAAATCCAAAAACAACAAAAAGGTACTCTACAAGAAGGAACTCCCAAGGTATACACCATCAAATTCTAGAACCTGAACTTGTTTGTCATAGAAGAAGGCATAGGCTTTAGGAAAGAGAATTAAACAAATGATTTGGATTTGAAACTTTGTATAATATAAGAATATTATTTCTTGATTCAATTCCTCTAACTAGAATGGATTCTCCATGGTTGACAGATGCCTACAAACCATTTGATTTTTATAACATTGCAGGTTATCCTCATTATATGCCATCTCCTACCGACAACATCCCAACATTCCATGGTGATAATGTTGTTGGTGGTAAGAGAGAATTTGGATTCATTTATGGAACATGTCATTGATATGAGAGTGTGTCATTTGGATGCTTTATTAAAATGATTTTCTCTATCATTAAAAGAGGATGCTAGAAAGTGGTTCCAATCATCACCTGATAGTAGTATAAATTCTCTTCAAGTTTGTCAGAAATTTTTCTTTGATAATGTTGGAGTTACTTCACACACTCCTAGGATTTATTTTTCCTAAGGTTTTTATTTTTTTATTAGTCATAATTAGTCATTACCCAGTCTCCTATATTTTAGGAGAGAATATTCCACCTGGAGAATATTCTCTTTCAGTTCACACTTCAGTTTGACTAGTTGAGTTGAGTTTAGATGTTGCATTGGGATCATCACCATGCAACATTGAGATCATCACCATGCTAATTCGAACTTGCCTTGGTATCATCACCAAAGTGGCACATTATCCCTGATTCCTTGAGTTAACTCCTCACTACTTTTTGTTCAGTCAGTTAACTGAAGACTAGTTGACTAGTTAACTCAACTAGGTGGAAGTTCACTCCCATAACTGCCTGAGAGACTAGAATAGGTGGCAGTTCACTCCCGTAACTGTTGGTGTGTGTCCAGATCACTCTATACCACCAATATGATGACTTGGTTTACCTCAAGTCGAACTCATTGAGTTATAAAAAGTATATCATGTGTAAATTATTCATTATTCACAACGGTTAATGAGAATTCTTTCCATTCTTTCTCTCCTTCTTCTTCTTTTTCGAATTCTCTCTGCAAATGTGTGTATAATTTTTTAGCTAGATATATTCTATGTAGGTAAACACATTTACATGGTATCAGAGCCGACGGACTGCTAAGCAAAAGCTAGACCAAAATGTTTTGCAGGTACAAAAGATTGAAGACATTGGAAAGATGGAATTCCAAAAAGAATTCATTCTTACACCTTACAACTATTTTGCATGGAAGGATAAAATAACCATACATATCCGATCTAGAGGGTTGTATAGGTTAACCATGAATACAGATACATAACCGACATCAGCCATAGAGAAATCCAAGTACTTAAATCACATGGATGAGGCACTCGGAACAATTTGCAGTCTTATTTCTGTCGATCTCCTTTTTCACATATCTTCTTGTAAGACTCCCAATGAAGCCTGGAAAATCTTGGAAGGGCTCTCTGGAAAACATGATGAGATGAGGGGACACATGCTGGAGGTGGAGCTGCTCACATTGGATCCAAAAATCTTCGACAATATCCAAGATTTCTTTACAAAATTCAAGGATTTACTGTCGCAACTCAAAGCTTGCGGGGTTGATAAATCGAAGGCGGAGAAACAAATGGTTCTCACCATTACTTCCAAGATTGGTCTTGAATTCTTAGTATTTGTATCTACATTCCATACTATCAGATTCACCTCTGGATCCACCTAGAAGATGCCTTCTCTTGAGGACTTTATCGAATCCCTGACACAAGAGCAAACCAAGCTCATCAACATGGGCGCAATCAAAGGCCCAAGGGCGCATGCACTCACTGTGCATGATGGCAGCCACAAATATCAGAAATATAAATATAAATATAAGAGAAAATCTCATGCACATACAAAGAAGGAAGGGTACACAAAACCCTTCACCGATGCCTCCCGATCCAAAGGAGAAAAGGGAAGAAAAGGAGAGAAATGTACACACTGTCACAAAGGATTCCATTCAGAATCTGCATGCATGCAAAAACAAATAGATATGATGTCTCAGATACTTCAGCAAAACAACCTTGGAGATCGCATCCCCGAGGGTGCAAAGAAGAAGAAGCCAGAAGATCTGAATTCCAAGAAAGGAAATTCTAGCCATGCCTTGATTGCAATCAACTCCTCTCTCGATGCTTGGATCGTAGATTCAGGAGCATCACATCACATGGCTTCCTCAGAAGCAGTCTATTCTTCTTTCGATGCATGCAAAGGTCCTCCTATTCTGATGGGGGACAACTCTTCTATCGAAGTCACCGGCAAAGGAAGGATTGAACTCACCAACAGAAGCTTCGAGAACGTGCTGCATGTTCCCAAGCTTTCTGTCAACCTTCTCTCCATGTATCGGATGATGAATTTCGACACCGGAAAGAAAGTCGTATTCACACCAAATTCCATGGAGATATACGACATGCAAACCAACTCCAGGGTTGCTACCGGTGAGGTACATCATCAATCTATATTGTATACATTTTCTGAATTCATTGAACATGATTTTGCTTTACTGCTTACTCATGTTGATGAAAGTAGTAGGATATGGCATGAAAGGTTTGGACATTTGAATTTTAGATACATGCAACAACTTAGCAAGCACATATTAGTTGATGGTCTACCAGACATCCTCTTCTCCAAGGGAGTATGTGAGGGATGTGTTCTTGGAAAACACCCTCAAGAGAAATTCGTTAAAGGAAAGTCTTAGCGAGCCTCCGCACCTTTAGATCTGATCCACAGTGACCTCATGGGTGATTTTCTTCATCCATCGATCAACAAAGCGAGGTTTGTTCTCATTTTTATTGGTGATTTCTCACGTTTTACTTGGATCTACTTTCTCAGGCAAAAATTTGAGGTCTTTCAATACCTCAAAGATTTCAAAGCTTTGGTTGAGACACAGTCCGGAAAGAAGATCAAAGTCCTCCAAACTGATAATGGGGGAGAGTATGTGAATCGTGAGATTCATAATATTTTCCATGATGCAGGGATTCAGTTGCAGCATACAGTTCCCTACACTCCGCAGCAAAATGAAGTTGCCATGCGAAAAAACAGATCTCTAAAGGAGATGGCATCTTGCATGTTGCATGCAAAGTCATTACCACAGAGACTATGGGCTGAAGCACTTAACTGTGCAACATACATCCAAAACAGATCTCCTCATAGATATGTCAAGGATAAGACCCCCTATAAGGCTTGGAGCGGCCTCAAATCGGAAGTGGCCCACTTTCACATTTTTGGTTCACGGACATGGGCCCAGATTCCCTCTGAAAAGAGGAAGGCACTTGATCCACAAAGCATTGAGTGCATTTTTGTTGGATACCTTGACGGTGTGAAGGGATATTGGCTTATTGATCTTTCCTCGTACCGACTCATCATTGAGCATAGTGTCCAATTTGAGGAAAGTGTCTCGCATGTACCTCAACAGCTGCATGGAGACACCTTTACTCTTACACTTGTCCGAGATGATGAGCATGCACATGTTGACTCTTCTTCAGATGAGAGTTTTGATTCAGAGGACTCAAAGGATTTAGATTCAGATTCAGATTTAGTATAGTCAGATGCAGATTCAGAGCATCCAGATGCAGTTGCAAAGCCAGAGCAGAGGCCCAAGTGGGCACAGACTACTCTTCAGGATGCAGGGGATCTCGTTGGTGATCCAACCGATACTAGGAGGACTCAATCTGATTTCAAGGAGCATCCTATTGCAATCACTTCCACTGAACCATTGCCTTCCAGGCATCTTTTCTTAGTTCAGTCTTCAGATCCACAGTCTTATGGCGAGGCTGCTAGAAATCCCTTTTGGGAATCCTCCATGCAGGAGGAGTACAACTCCCTCCTCGAGAACCAGACTTGGGATCTGGTTCCCCTTCCTTCTGGGAGGAAACTTGTCATATGAAGATGGGTCTACAGGACTAAGAGTGCAACAGATGGACAAATCAACAGATACAAAGCTAGGCTTGTCGCCAAAGGATTTCAGCAGGTTCATGGTATTGACTATGATGAGACCTTCACTCCAGTAGCAAAGATGGATTCCATATGATTGACACTTTCCATTGTGGTAGCCAAGGGATGGGAAGTCCATCAGATGGACATGAAGAATGCATTTCTTCATGGTGATCTCTCTGGGGAGATCTACATGGAGCAGACCCAAGGATTTATGCAGGACTCATCTTTGGTCTGTCGACTGAAGAAGTCACTTTATGGCCTCAAGCAAGCTCCGAGGGCATGGTATGCCAAGCTGGAATCCTACCTGTTGTCATAGAACTTTGTACATTGTAAATCAGACCTAAATGTATACATGCTTAGGATGGCTAATTTACTTCTACTTTTAGTTCTGTATGTTGATGATTTGTTGATCACCGGTTGCTCGACTTCAGTGATAGCTGCAGTCAAGAGGATTCTTAATGATAGGTTTTTGATGACGGACATGGGTCCACTACACTTCTTCCTTGGACTTGAGATCAATTAGGATGCATCAGGCATCAAACTGTCTCAAGCCAAGTATGCATGAGATCTCCTTGAGAGATTTCACATGACAGACTGCAAGTCTGCTCCGACACCTTTCCTATTAGGAGTCAAACTTGAGGATGGTGGGGAGACTCCATTGGTTGAAAACACACTGTATAGATAGCTAGTGGGGAGCTTGTTGTATCTCACACACTCTAGACCAGACCTCTCATATGCATTTGACGTAGTTTCCAGGTTCATGCAGGAGCCGCATGAGCTACATTGGAAAGTTGCAAAGCGTATCCTTCGATACGTACCGGGCACCATCACCTTTGGGATTCATTATGCAACAGACTCTACATTAGATATCATTGGGTTTACTGATTCCGACTGGGCTGGCGATAACATTGATCACAAGTCCACATCTGGTTATTCACTCAGTCTTGGTTCTGGGCCTATCTGTTGGTTGAGCAAGAAGCAAGTTTCCATTGCTCTATCTTCAGCCGAGGCAGAGTACAGAGGGGTAGTTAACATAGCCATTCAGTCTATGTGGCTAAAACATTTTCTCACTAAGTTGGGCATTCAATTTCATTGGCTGATCGTTATCTGGTGTGAAAACCAAAGCACTCTGAAGTTCTGCAGAGATCCAGTTCAGATGCAGCGGATGAAGCACATCGAGATCCACATGCACTACATACAAGACTTAGTACACAAGGGGATCATAGACTTACAGTTCTGTCCTTCAACAGAACATACGACATATATTTTCACCAAGACCTTCACTGAGCATAAATTCCATTCTGTGCGAGGTCATCTTGAAGTGAAGGACACAGTTTCCTAGCAACTGTAGTTCTTCT
>ML822702.1:0-17995 GCA_009831015.1 Picea engelmannii | reverse complement strand
ATTTTCATCCCAAGTGATTTTAAGCAATCTTGGGTCACTTTGTATGGTCCAAATCTGCAATTTTCTGCGTTAAATATCTTATTTCAGATTCTAGAAATTCAAGACAAAAAAAGTATTTTCCATTTATAGACAAAAAACAAGTGGCAATAGAATTATAACATTTATTATTTGTTTGTATGGTGAAATCTCACTCTTTTGTGGTAGGAAACGCCATTTCCCCCACCCTAGGAGTGATTTATTTAGTGTTTGGTTTGTACTTTTCTATTGTAGAATATTTATTTCAGATATCAAAACTATTATAATTATCTCCTAACCCTCTCTATATTGTATCGATTATTGTCCTAACCCTTGGTGGAATATTTTTAGGCATTTGTCTACTAAGGCATTGCTCTATTTAATGTATATTGAGGTGTTTAGTTGGAAGAATTAGGATACCCCCATTGGTGTCTAGGAGTTGGCTTAAAGTGAATGGGATATTGTCATAAGGTGATAGTGTTTCATGTCCCATATGGCTTAAAGTGAAGGGGATATTGTGATAAGGTGATAGTGTTTCGTTTCCCATATCATTCTATCTACAAAGAATTCCCACAAGGTATGTTATTTTGGGTGGTAACATACCAGATGCCCCCTAATATGTGAGGTTGGGAGAGGAACTAATGGCCGGAATAAATTACCAAAATGCATGGTAGTAGAGTGGTGTAAGGGAGGATCGTTTAGACCAAGGGAGTAAGAAGTACCTACAAACAAATTTCAACCAATCATATATATAAATCACCCCCAAGGTAGGCATACCCGTTCTTGGATGTATGAAAAAACATGGTTGCCAATACAATACATTGCAGATCCATGAAATGATATGCAAATCCATGGCAAAAAAAGGTACATGGTGGATCTGTGTCACACAAAATATCATATCCACAAATAAAAATAATGTGGATCTATGTCACAATATACATCAAGAGACATCTAGAACAACTGAGAGTGTTGATGTGGTCTCTAAAGTGCTTATAGAATAGTGATATAATACATCATATCTTAGGAAGGGTAACATGACTAACTAATGCTCCCAAGCACAAGGTATTCAATCCAAACTCATCGATGGTATGATTCTATATCATGTGAATAGATGAGTTGATCTCTAGCATGCCATAAATTGTTTGATTACTAGGCATTGATGAATACCATTAACAGAAGCGAGGGGACCCACCGATAATGAAAATGGACCCCAAGATACATAGTACAATATAGTGAGTGTGAATAGAGTAGTTGATGTTGAAAACTTGTAGAATTGATCAATCATGAGTCAATGAGGTAAATCCACAGGTGATCACAAGGAATCCTACCATTGATTACTGCAAGTTCCAAGGAACTATGTGGTTTCTAGATCCACTTCCTAGACAATGAGTTAATGTTAATAGGAAGAGATCCATTGAAGGAGGGACTTATTGTATCCCCCATAAATCGATGTCAAACTATAACTGATATATTATGTGAAGAGATAAGTCACCAATTGCAATTGACACCGAGATGGTCAACATGAAAGGTCAACAAGACCACATAATGGCTAACTTAGGCTTCACTTCCCTTGAACATATAGCAAGACATACTAATGAGTTTGAAACATTGACTCTAGAGGACCAATGATATAGTGCAATAACACATGAGGCACTAAAGAAATATCCATAATGACTAGAAGAATAATCATTCTAAGGAGTAGATGAATCTTAATTATGGTATAGATCCTAGGCATGTTATATCCCAACTATAAGGAAATGACGCAAATAGGTTCCATGTTCAGAGGAACCAAGGACTAACGACTACCACTTAATTGAATGTAAGTCTAGACCCCCCCCCCCATCCATTATTTTTTTTAATTTTAATGTCTTTTATCATGTTTTTATGAGCGCAAAAAAGAGATAAAAGTATGGTTGATAGTATATTTTTCATGTTTTTACGAGCATGGGAAAGAGAGAAAAGTGTGCTTGATAGTATCTTTTTCATGTTTTGATGAGCACACAAAAGAGATAAAAGTGTGCTCAAATGGAGAAAACAAGTGGCTCAATGGCATGCAACTACATTCCAAGCACATGGAACCGACCTATACAAATCAAATGCATAAAAGGTACTAACAAGTGATGTAAACTCATAACAATTTTCTCCAAGGGTAAATGTTGCAAAACAAAGGAAAATCAATGCAAATGGGAATATGTTAAGAGTGACTACAATGGAGGCAAGTGAACAACAATGCATTAATATGCACCAAGAAATAAACAACAATATGCACATGCAATCGTAAAGAAACATAAATGATAACGAGAACCCCTTTGGGACATGGCCATAAAATATTAACAAAGAAGAATGAGGTCTCAACATTTAGTCATGGTGGGTCTAAATTTGGGTTCCTAGTCCTACAAATAATCACAACATGGGCACTAAATGGAAAATGGAATGCTAACTAGGGTGTCCATGAAGAGTAGGCACTACCACATAAGTTACAACGTGCAATAAGGAGAAGGGCTAATGTTGCAACCTAAGGAGATTGAACCTCAGGCACAATGATGACAAAAGTAATGGTTCATAATGCAAGTTGGTTTTGTGGGGAAGAACATGTCCCTACATGTTAGTTTATAACATGTACCTTATGATTTAGTGGATGTCACCATAGAAAATATCAAACAAAACATCTTTAGATTATGTAAAACCATCTAGAAATACTAGACCCAAGGTTAAATTGCATAGTGAAATATCATGTTTTTTGGACATGATGTATTGGCTATTTATTATATACACTTATGGTTCGACTCTTTACCTATGGTTTCAAATGATGTGATTCGAAATCTATGTTTATGTACACACATGCTTGTGTCAATGCTTAATTAATGTGACAAATGACAATATAAGAAGTAGTTTAGATAACAAATCAACCAACATATGTTAAACTCATGGTCTCACCATGGGTGCGCCTATGATGAGGGCCAATTATATCTCATTGACATATACAAATCAAGCACCAAACATGATAATAATTGAACTGAATCAACCCACACATAAAATAAAAAGCACTTGTAGCACACACCTACCAGGGATGATTTTAAGGATGAAAATTTATTTTAAAATGTAGAAACCTTGGCGAATCTTACTAATCCTTCATATTCCAACTATGGATTTTTGGCGATATTTTTGTAAATATATTCAAATTTATAAGGATTATATATAGTTTATATAATTTTTTGGTGATTTTTAAGGTAAAATAATTTTACCCTACAGAATTTGGGTGAATCATTTTTAGAATAGCGAATATTGTTTTGGGAAAAAACATGGAAAATTAGCCCATGAGCGAAATTTAGCCCCTAAAATCATCCTTGACACCTACTAAAATATACCATTTACAAAACACTACATAGCCTAATGATTTATGCAGTGTAGAGCCCATTGCCACGCTCAGGCCAAGGATTTATATTGTCATTGATGATCTCATGGGTCATCGTTGGAATCATATGGCACACCATTCCAGGGACATTCCACATAGATTCTCATTTCCATGTTCCTAAATATTCATGATTCTGATCATAAACTAGAACCAAGTCACTATCAAGAACTACATGAAGACAAAGACGGTGAGTAGTCTTGTGAGGTATTGTAGTTCCTTGATGATGCCCATCAAGACATGGAAAAAGAATGAGACAATCATCTTTGGTATGGTTTAAAATGGGGAATCCTATGGAAATTTATGAAAAATAACATGAGAGACAAATTGGTGAATACTTAGAACTTCATTGGATGACCCAAAAAATGCGCCTTGTCGTTAATCAATATTTTGGTTTCCAATGACCAAATATTCTATTTTGGGAAGAAATGATTATAAATGATGCATATATACCCTATGGATTATCAACTATATACATGAATTCTAGGATGGACTTATCCAAAGGTAGCTCAGTATCTAGGAAATCACAGGAACTAGGAGGGTTGACATCCCAAAAGGGTGAAAAGTATTGATCATATTCCACATCTTGTTAGAGATTCTGATTAGAATTAGCTGATCCTGACTAGATCACCTGATAAATTGTCATGTGGCCCATATTATATTGAGAATGAAATGAAGGTAGATATATAAAAAGGAAACACATAAAGATATTGCAAAAAACACAATAATACAATAAAATCATTCTATTGATGATTGTTTGGAATACTATAAAATGTAAAGCACACAAGTAGTTAGAATGGTGGTAGATTATCCCTGAAGAGATAGAAGTGTCGGCTACACTCATTCGCAATAAGATGATTACAAAGAGTTTGAAAAGGCCTCTTAACATAAAGCATCAATAATAAAACCCTATGTTATCCATAAAGTTTGCACTACACTACTATAGGGAAAACCTAGGGCACCTCAGTTATTGCAATAGTTTTGTTTGGTTGATGGGTGTATCAAATATGTTAATAAGGTTAAATTTATGGTAATATTTCTCAATTAAATCCAACTAATTTGTATCAATTCACGTAGTCAGGGGCATTCACTTTGAGAGCCAGACACTTAATGGACAATGTTATATGGAGGAATATAAAACATACATGAATATATAAGAGTCACAATTTGTTAACTCATACATTCACCAACAATATTTTCAAACTCAAAATGATATTTTTAACCTAAAACAAGTAATTGAATACAACTTGCAAGAAACATGTAATTGACAGTGAACTCTTCACTATAATCAAAGTTGAATCTTTGGAAAAAAATCAATGCATTGCATAAATTTTCATTGTATTCAAATAAGAAGAAATAAAGCAGATATATAGCAGGTGCACAGTCTAACTACCACCAAAATGTTTTGATCCCTGAGTATGAAATACTACAGATGATAAAATTCTTCAATATAGATCTCATACCTCCCTTTTTCCCTACTTGAACCCTCTGTCTTCCCAAAGGAAGCAACCCCCTGTCTCAGAGTTCAAATGTTATTTTATAATATTACTATGTTGTGCTCAGTGCCCAAAAAAGTGGATCCAGGGTAGTTTAATTTTCCTTCAGATCTGGAATTGATCTTCAATTGTTGATCCTTTGCCTTGAATTTTGGGATATGTGATCAATAATAGAATTTGAAAGGTGATCTATGTGATGCTTTAAACTTGCCTCAATTCTCCAATTGTTAAATGATTGTGTGGAAATGTTGAACTAAACTCTGACCACCGCTGATATTTCTCCTTTAAATTTGGTCCTTACTAATAATAAAATGTGGATAATACACCTTAAAGGGATCAGAACTTATGGTATTTTGTTGGTGTTTTCAACAATGAAACCATTTTTAGCAAGGATGTGATAATGGTTGCAGTCTCTCTTTGGGCATTTTATTTGCCTCTATGGGATATATCCCACATGCAATAAGGAGGGATCAATATAATACTTTATATTATATATTGTTGCGATATAAAACCGATGTGTAGTGCATAATTATGGCCCGTGGGCTTTAGCTTGGCGGGATTTGGCATTTGGTGGTTGACTCGATGATGAGTATGGAGGCCTGACCTAAAAATTGGCATTGAATTCGACTAGGATAAAGTAAAAGGAAAAACCATTTTTATGGCCACTTGAGATGTTTAACAAAATATGGTGGGTAAAGAGCAATGGACATAGGTCATAAAATAACAATTTTTTTTAATATATTTTTTGTTCTTTTTAATAAAAAATATTATTTTAATAAAAAAAATATTATTTTAATAAAAAGATAAAAATATATTTTCCTTAAAATAACAATAATTATCATAATACACATAGGATAAGGATTTGAGACTTTGAAACTTTAAGGGAGTTTGTGAACTTTGGTGTGGTTACCACTTGAAGTTTAGAATGATTACAGAAAGTGCCAAATTTTAGCAACACATCTGAATAATTAGTTTGAAATGTGTTGTTTGAATATACCGGTTTCTATAGCGTATTTTTAGTAATGATGTTATTTTTGTGATACCCAAACTACACTCTTTTCTCAACAAGTACTTTTGCAAATCCGTTGATTTTTTTACTGAAAGATGGAAATCTCCTTCAACATATGCTAGATTGAAATTGAGGCGATAGTAGATTTGGCGAAGTTTGTGCAATTTTATGAAAGGCTAAAAAATTTTAACACTGAAATCTTGGTACTAACATTGGTTCCAACTGGAGATGATGTCCTCCATGCGAGGCACCAAGAACACGCATAACAATACCTTATATAATTCCATCCCTGCAACTTGTAACCTCGTTCATCACACACTACAAACTAGAACTGCAATATGGAACTAAAACCCCAAAATACACTATGTTGTATAGTGTATAATCCATTGGGATATGGAGTCTTTATTTAGTTAGTCTACTGCACACTAAATCAAACTGAAATATGAATGCTCAGATAGCGAGATTATTCATCACACTTTCTACTCTAACGAAACCATATGTTTTTCTTACGTATAAGAAAACTTCCAGAGTAACCATTCAAGTAATTGAATTACTAACCAAATTTTGCTTCCATTTTTTAGCACAAAAAAGATAAGAAGAACTAGAAAATATAGGAGTAAAATACAATCTTGAAGCCCATATTTACAGTCTTGAAATTCTATCCTCAAAAATTCGAAGACAGAAAGTTCTTTGCTCCATTTCAACTCCATGTAAATTTCCACTGGATCTTGGAAAGAATAAAAATACGCCTTCTGTTGATTAGTGAAATCCTCTATTTCTGATTGAAAAAGGTTAAAGACATGCTCACCAATTTCTAGAATTCGTTGATCCACATTTGCTGGAAAAGAGGACATTGTTGACTGATCTTGTAATTTCTCTTCATTTTCAACTACTCTGAGTGATACCAACTCAACATTATCTTCTTTACTTCCTTCTAGGGAATCTGACTCATAGTTTTCATACACAGGTTTGTTGCTAAAAAGCTCCATATATGTTGAAATAGACATTTTCTCCTCATCATCCAGGTATTCATCATATACATGATGATTTTCATAAAAATTTGGAACAACAGTTACATCTGAGACAATATCAAATGCATCTACAATATTGTCATCATCATTTTTATCGTCAAAATCACCTTTCAAAGCTTCCTTTTGGGAAAAAGAACTAGAACATGATATATGTGTGATTAATTCTTATTTTAAAAGAAGAAGAAAAACTGCATTTGCTTGAAAATTTTCATGAAAATCAATATCCTCTTCATGTTCAGATTCAAAAAATTCATTCTCTACTTTATCACCGCAAGAACATTTTTCTTTTGTAGCCATTTCAAATTCTTCAATACATTCCTCCACTCTTTCAACAAAATATTCTTTTTCATTCACATTACCAAAAGTAATTGTATGTTGAAAACATGCTTTAAATACCTCACAACAATTTTCAAAAAGTGACTCATCTGGAAAATGATGAAATTAGCATCAACCTTCAAGTAACCAATAACATCAGCGTCTACGTTAGCCTCAGTTTCCACATCAGCACCCGTTACTTCAGTGACTTTCATTTCTATGTTAGAAGTGCCTCTTGCAACTAATTCAGCACAAATCCCGACACAACATGGAGCATTTAAGCCTGAGAAGACGAAGAATGTTTAAACAAATTTTCAAAAAAACGTTATGACAGTTTCCCCAAAAATGGGGAATCCAATTTCACCATTACGTCTATTTTAGGAAATAGTTAAAGCAGTTAAACAAGAAACAATTGAGCATCAAGCATAAAGAGAAGAGTCGAAGAAGAAAGGGTCGTTGTTATATTGATCACATGAAATTTCTTCATCGGTCTTATCGATATTGGGATTTATTGTATTCTTGTAGTTACATGTTTTCTTACATAGAGGTTTCAGCTTCGGTTTTATCAACATTGTTGTACTTTGTTTTTTCACAAAGACTCCAAAACTTTGAGAATTTTTTTTCAGAATAACTTTGTTAATATGGTTTATTCTTTCAATCAAGTAAAGTTTATAAAGCACCTCACTTGTTAAGTATTATGAATTTCCATGTTTGGAGTTTATATGATATTCTCAATCTATTTCATGTCATATTTTCATTTCACAGTATTTACTATTGTCTTGTTGTGAACATTGAAAGTATTTTGAATATCATATTTGGAGAATTTTTGAATGTTTGTTTCATTTTTAATTTGAGGAACCAATTCCACCTTCTCTTCTTAAAATGGTCAATTAACATATATCTATTATCTTTAAGAGATTGTATTTTCATATTTTTTGCTTTTTTGTTTATATATTTAAAAATTACCTTTAAAAATATGATAAAATGAGAATACAGTGCCCTTTGTTTTGTTGATTATATCATAATTGTGGTTTATTGCATAAAATTCAATTTTCTCTCTTTTCTGTTAAATTGTTTTAAAACTTGCTTTTGAAACAAAAGTTTGGGTTACTTAAAATTCATTCTCTTCAACTGTATGAAGAGAAAATATTTCAACAAGTTTTGTATATTGAGGGTTACACCCTTTGGCTGCTAAAACCTTTCAGTGAAGCCTAGAGAGAGGATGATATTTTCCTCCGAGTACCTTGGAATTGTTTCTCTATAAGAAACAACTTGAGGAACAATAGAAGCAATGGTACGCATTGCATCAAGTTCCTCAATTAGATGGAGAAACTTATGTTGAATTTGACTCTCGATGAGACACTTTCCCTGGTGAAGAAGTTGCCCTACTTTGACTACCCGATAGAGTTGGATGTTCTACTAGTGAGTGCCCTTTGTATTGGTTTCCATGATCCAATAAATTGTCACATGCTTAATGATGTTAGGATTGAGTTCTATAGGGGCCAATTTCTTGGCCACATATGAAGTGTCTAGAAGAGGTGGAAAATATGGTCAAAGTAATTCCAAATTAAATATGAGGTGCAATCCAAGGAAAGGGGGAATACTTAATTCAAAATAATTCTCACCCACAACCTTGATGCTGGTGTAAGGCTCGTATCGGAGTAGGAGGAGCTTCCAATGGGGTCCTTTGAGGCATTCTTTCTACAAATAGAATCATAACTTATCTCCCACCTAAAAATTGTGTGGTACCTAATGATGATCATGGTGCTACTTGTGCTTAGCATTGGAGTTATGCAAAATATCATGAACTTGTTGTTGGATGTATTGGATTAATTCAAAAAATTTGGATTCTTGATCAACCTTGATCTGAGTGTGGGAGGACTCTTCATGTGCAACTACAATGTGAAGAGGTACATCAATGGGGGTCAAAAACTGGAACCCCAAGCACACATGAAAAGGGATGTGGACAATAGAGACATGGAGGGATATGTTGTAGCTATGTTGAACATAAAGAAGGCTCTCATCTCATGTGCATGGATGTTTAGAATTGTACATCATCAAGATATGAAAAAGCATCATGTTGATTACGTCTATTTTTCCATTAGTCTATGGGTGGAAGGCAGTCAATTTGGTCAGCTTAGTGTCCATCATCGACTATACACTAGACCAAAAAATACCCAGGAACCTATTGTATCAATATGAAATAATGGTTTTTAGGAGCCCAAAATGAACCCAAACATGTTTAAAGAAGAGCTTAGTGATGGCCTCAACTATCATACTCTTCTTGCAGGGTGCCAAAACTATCATCTTCAAGAATCGATCAATGACCATGAGGACACAGTCATTACCATGCTTGGTTGAGGGTAGAACAAACATGTAATCCATGGAGATGGACTCCCAAGGCCTATCATTAATAGGTATAGCGGTGTATATCCCCTATTTATTTATGGTAGGTTTGGAAATGGAACAAAGAATGTAGGATCTGATATAATTGTAGACATTTTGTCAAAGCTTCAACCAATAAAAAATATTTTGCAGTACTGCCACTATTTTTCTCATGCCAAAGTGTCATGTTTCCTGACCATAATGAGCTACCCAAATGATGTTTGCATGATTGCTTGAAGGAACATAGAGATGGATCAGATGGTATAGTAGTCCATCCTGGAGATGAAAGTCTAGAACTAGTTTTGTTATGCTCAATGTCTGATAGGTAGCATCAAATTCATAGTCATTATTGTATAATTATGGCCACTAGGAGGTCTCATGCCCATAAGAGTTAAAAATTGTGGTTGGTGCCACAACCAGGGGTCGACTAAGGTTGTCTGCAACATGGTTGGTGCTACCTTTCTTGTACTTGAAGTTCAAGTGGAAATGTTGCAGGTACACATACCACTTCTGATGGGAGTAATTATGTAACTTTCCTTGTGTCTGCATGAATTGTAAAGGCATGTTGTCAATGTGAATGATAGTTTCCTTTCCCAAAATGTAATGCTTCCACTTTCGACATGCCTGCACAATGGAGTACATATATTTGTCATAAGTAGGGTATCTATGAACATCATTAGATATTTTTTCACTGTGATAGGCCACCAGATGCCCATTTTGAGTGAGGAATGGCCCGATAGCATAATTTGAAGATTTAGTATCAATCTCAAATGGTTTTTGTAGGTCTGGAAGAATAAGGACTGGTGTTGAGCAAAGGAAAAATTCCAAATCCTCGAATGCTTTATGTTATGACACGACCCAAAAAAACTTGGCCTTGGATCCACCCTTGGTCACCTAGCTTTGTTTCCAAGTTATATGAGAGAACCCCAACACAAACCAACAGTAGAAGTTGGCAAGTGTTATAGTCCAAAATGTCACCACTGTGCATTTTTTATCAGGGTACATCCATATACACACTTGCAAATCTCTTTTGCTAGAGTTCCTTGTAAAAAATCTCATTTTTCAAGGTGTATGTGCTCTGATCTATAGGAAGCCCATGTACATAAGCTACATGATACATAGGCATCCTGTGCACATATGCTACCTAATACATATACAACCCGCGCACACTCACAAAATTTGCAAAAAATAAAAATTGTGTGCTATCCGACGAGGTTTACGAGCTATTTTGGGTTGCATAACCATTCTTGCCTCCTGTATTCCTTCTCACAATTGAATAACCATCAAATTTCCATATAAAAAGGTCCCTAGGGGGGGTCATTTGAAATAAATTTGGAAGAATAAAAGAAACTCTGCCCAAATTTCTCCTTTTTTCTCTTTGAGCTTATGCATCCAGTTCAAAGTATCCATCCTCAACAATCTCATTCTATCATCCTCTTTATGCAATCAATCAAACCCCTTAGTTTTATATGTTGTTTGTGAGGATTTTCTAGTGATTGTGGGATTAATGCACTTGGAGTCTTATTAGAGGAACCTAGGAGAGGTTCATGGAGTGGTGTCGACATTAAAGATTCTGATTGTAATATTCCTTATATGTTATCAATAAAAGAGAGCTTTCCTTTCCCAATTCATGCATCTATGTTCTTGTGAATAATTTTGAATCTATATAACTTATTTCATGAGAATTAATACATGGTTATGTAAATAATGATTGCATATATGCTCTTGTAGATTTCTTTTTGTGTTGTTTCAGTTCATCTTTGGGAGGAGATATGCAACTTAGGAGCAAGCAGTGGAAAGAGAGGATCTACTACGAACGAAAGGATTCAAGGTGTCATTCTTTATGTTTTTCTTGTTTCCCTTGGTTAAAAGAAATCATTAGGGTTTGTGATATTGGGTAAGAATATGCTAGTTTATGTCTTTTAAGGAGTCATTGCTATGTCTAGCCATTAGACCCTGACTAGGGCGATTTTCCCCCAAAGCCGAATTGGATACTCCACTAGGGAGTATCCTTAGGGTCTATTTAGGGGATCTTATTTTGGTTTGATTTCTTTTTTTCTATGTATTTTATGAGTCTACCTGAGTCTCTAGTCACCCTCTGGGTGTTTACCAAGGTTGTTGTGTTGGTTTCAAGTCTAAAACTTTTTTTTTTTAAATATTTTTTAACATACACATGACCTATTTGTTTCTCAAACAGCGTACATATGTGTTTTTCCTTAACACAACCCATGTACGTACGCAGGCTCTATGAAAACAACACATGTGTCTGTATCATCTTGAATTGGTTTCTCAGGTCCTCCTGAGTACCAGGGACCTCTATTGATTACTATTTGATAGGGTTTGAGTCTTGATTTGTCTATAATATTGCAATATAATATATTTTGTATGGTCTTCTTTGTCTCTCTATTTTTCTCAAAGTTTGAAGGTTTATTTACAAGATTTAGGTTCTCCCCTGGATTTTTTTGAATCCCTGCCTCCTGGCAGTGGTCTAGGACCTGAATCAACTTTTTGTTTGTTTCCCTTCTCTCCGTGTTTCCCTTAAAAAGAAAATAAAAAATTTCTTTATTTTTCTCCTTAAGTTTTCATTTCAAATGCTAAAGAAGAAAAATCAAAAGATTTGTAGTTGAGTTTAAGCTCTTTTTTTCCCCTTCCCTTGCTTTCATTTTCAAAAAAATAAAAAAAGAAGATTCTTAGTTACATTTTCATGTTACATTGCATTGGTTACATTTTATATTTGAAAAAGAAAAAAGATCTTAGTATATGCTTTTGTTTTCTTCTCAGCTTGAAAATAATTTAAAAGGAAAAGAATGCTTGTTTGTTTTCTTCCTTTACTTTTCTCGCATTGAGAACAAAGTTGCATTGTGCATTTTTGCATCGAAAAGAGAAAAGTTTTCATTTCAAGTTTTTGAAGGATTGTTCATGCATATTGCTTGGAACTCTTTTTAATTTGTAGAATTAGTGTAAAGTCTTGTTTTCCAATGTTCTAATTAGTTTCTTTTTTACAAGAGTCTCAAACAACATCAGTTGCACTTCCATTCCTTGAGTAAGAAAATCCCCTAAAATGAACTCGTTAATCTAAAATATATTAGTAACACTTTTTCTAGGGTTCACCAATAACATAGGCTAGGGCCTTGGATTAAGTGTGGAGAGGTAAACTCTCCAAGGCCAACCAAAAATTAACCTAGGTGTCTGTGCTAGGGTGTGAAAAAACCACCTTGTAATTACTCAATCTTAGTTACCTTGCCTATACACTCGCCTGACTATCGATTCTACCCCCATGGTTGTTGATTACAATTTGGTGGCCTAGTTTCCATTATACAGGTTGACACACAGGTGGCTTTGAGGGGTGTATAATGGTACCTGAGGCAGATTCCATACTCTCTGGGAGACATTTGAAGGGACCATCGGTTGGAGGTATGGGTAACTACTTCTCCTAGCCAGTCGTTTTCCTTTGTGAATGATTTGGACGATCAAGACTTCATCTCTCTGGGTCGGAAGCATTTAGAAGGGTAGTTTGATTGACTTGTATCTTTTTAGTCTTTTCTTTTTAGTGGTGTGCTCTGTGCTCCCTAGTTTTCCATAGCGAGTTAGTCAACCATTGATTTGGGTCTCTAACCTAAGGTGGTAGACCACCCACTCTGCCATTCGTGGGGACTTTTGTGTCTTATTCTTAGAAATGTGTAGTTGCCTCTTATAGGTGCATATTTTTATTTCACTGATTTACCAAATTCTGTGTGTGATAATTTTACGGATTTGAATGATCTCACAAGTTAATAACCTGTGCATAAGACCTTCATGGCCAAAGTTCCTAATGATACCAACCAAGAAACCCCTTCATAAGGGGATTCTTGTTCTTTTCCTTTCTTTGGAAATGTTGGTGTCCCTTTGATGACCACCTTCAACATTCCTGGGCTGAATGCAGGACTACCGGTTTGGTTGGGTACCATTCCAAATGTCCCAAACTCTCTTGACACTTCTTAGTTAAGAAACTTATTTCATGGGCATTGTGTTTATGTTCCTTCATCAACAAAGTCTTCTCCTACTCCTTCTACCTTCTCCGGTGAATGTCTAGCTACTAGCAACCAAAATTATAAACAAAATAGAAAGAGGAAGAATAGGAAGAATAAATCACCAACCTCTGCGAGTCATGTTGGATATAGGTCGTCAACCTGATCTGCAAGTCATGTTGAATACCAACAACCAACCTCTGCTAGTCATGCTGGAAGCATGAAACCAACCTCTGTTAGTCATGTTGGAGAGTTTTCAACAACCTCTTCGAGTCACGTTGAAGACAAAAACGCAACCTATGCAAGTCATATTGGGAGAAAAAACCTAGTCCCTGCGAGTCATACTGGAGTTCAACAACCAGCCTCTGCTAGTCATGTTGGAGAGTTTTCAAGAACCTCTGTGACTCATGCTGAAGACAAGAAACCAAACACTGCTAGTCATGTTGGGAGCATTGATTCTGTTGAGAAACCTAGACAGATAGAATGTAAGCCTAAGTTCCCTTCTAATCTTTGCAAGGGAGATCACCTTACTCGTTTGTGCCCTAACATTCCATAGGTACGAATATTGTGGTCCCTTTCTACAATCTCTTATGATTCTAAGTCTTCTTTGGTTTCCCAACAATCTATTCATCCTTTGGTTGATGAAGCGATCATGCCGATGCAATCTTCGACCGATCCCACTCATCTTTTGGGGGGTGATGTGCCTTCAGACCATGTTGTCTCACAGTATATTCAACCAATGGTTGAGAAAGTGGTCACGTCGATGCAATATTCATATGATACCACTCTTCTCTTAGAGAGTGTCAAGTCTACCAAAGTGGTCACACTGATGCAATGTTCGACTGATGCCACTCTTCTGATGGGGAGTGATGTGTCTATCGACTATGTTTTTATCATTTCCAGTTCAATACCTTCAGAACAAGGGGGAATTCCACTCAATTTGAGCACACCCCCTCCAATTCCTAGGATGGTTTCCTTTGATTTGAATGACCTTGTTGAGCCTTGCCTTCCTTCTTCTACACCCTTTCAAATAAGGGTTGAATTTCATTCAAAAAACATTTATTGATGTATTATGGATGAAGGAGCCTCCACAAGTATTTTATCCTTCTTAGCTTGCCAAGATTTGGGTTCTCTCGAGCTTGTGTCTACTTCACATGAGTTGTTGGCTTTTGAAAGATGTCCTATTGAAAATTTGGGGATTATTCCTCAATTTTCTATCTCGTTAGGTGAGAATATTTTCCTTGTCGATGTTATATTGGTGCAAGGCCCATTAGATTTCAATATGCTTATTGGGCGTGATTATGTATATGCTATGAATGTTGTTGTTTCTACGCTCTTTCGGGTGATGCATTTCCCTCACAATGGAAGCATTGTCACTATCGACCAACTGACATCTGATAATCACCATCCTAATTCGACGTTAGTTCAGGCTGCCCCTTTATATGTTCCTAGTATTCATGTAGACTCTACCCCACCACGGATAAATTATGTGGCGTCTTATCCTTGATGTTTAATTGTTTCTGAGAAGGAACCTATGCAATCATGTTTACCTTCTCGAGACATGGTCTCAACAATTGATTAGATTTTTTATCCAATGGGGGCATGGGATCCCTTACTCCCCCCTCTTGGTCCGAGTGATCTTGAGTTTCCTTTAGAGTCTAATATCATTGTTTGCATATCCTCAAGGCCTTGTGCTTGTGATTCTTCGATGATAGACTCTGCCAACCCTAGACAGAACCTCCATCGTCATATGGTATATAGTCAATTTGCTTCTCCCTTTGGGACTTTCAACCCTCCTCATTCACGTGATTTCTTAGATATTGAATTTCCTTCAGATGAGCCTATACTTGAATCCATGAATACAAATTGTATATAGTGGGAAGACTTGCACTGTGGTTTGTGTTTTCTTCCCTTTTGGGAGACTTTCCAGGTTGACTATCAAAGAGACTCTTGGTTAGAGCCTAGCAATGGGCTCTACCTGGACTAATACCATGCATGAGTCATAAGGCTATGTGATGCCTTATACCATATTGTATAGTCCAGGTTTGTTGTTTTCAAGTTTTGTATTTAGTAGCATCTATTATTTTCCAAAGTTTCTATCTATATTGGATTTATTAACTTCTGGATGAGTGTTATTGGCCTTATATGCAGGACCTTGGAGACAGTTTTCTTTGACATTTTTTCATCGTATTGATTCATTCTAACAAGTATTGACCTCAAAACTAGCATATAGGTTATATTTTTCCCTACTTTCATTTTTGCATTATTTGTTTCCTAGTTCATTTGGCCTTAGGATCGACCCCACTGAATTGCAACACTAACCTTCCTTGCTAATAAGTGTGTCGTACTTTATGTGGTAGAGACTTCCTTCCATGGGAATCCTAGTTAGAGATTTTGTTTCCATTTCGTTCCCATGCCGAAGTAATTCATAGTCACAAGAGCCCTATTTAGTCCTGCCATGAATTTGTGTTGAAGCCTCATCCTTCTTCTTCATCATTTTTCTGGCCTATACCCATGAGACTCCCCTAGAGCATGCCTTTTATTATTTCAAGCTCACTTAAACTATGAAAGAAATATCTAGTGAGATATTGTTTATCCTTTTTAGCCTTGTTTAGATTACTTACAAAAAGGATCCCTCTTGGAGTCTTCTTTAAGCTCTTTTCAGACTCCCTAAAATTGAAACTATTTTCAAGCGATCTTGTTTCCCTTCATGCTAGCCAAAATGAAACCTGAAGGCACATCTGTTGATCTAAAAATGAAGAAGACTTGTAAACTTGGAAATATTTTCAAGTAAAGTTTATGTGTTAAAAGAAAATGGATCAACTTTGTAACACATCATTAATAGGATTTACTCATTTAAGACACAAATAAACAACAACATAATCAATGAACATAAGCACATAAACACAACAAATCATAAAGGAGTTCACCCCTCTCTTGGGCTACGTCTCCTGGTCCATCTTCCAATGGATCATTATTATTAATTGCTCAAAGTGCTCAAAAAAGTTCTTTACAATGCTCAAATTGACCAATAGACTACTCCAATGGCTTTAGAGTGTCCAAAAACCCCTAGCTGGGATTTTTCGGCACCTCATTTGTCCAAAAAATGAAGAAGTTAGGCTTCCTGGAAGTCCCCCCTTCAAGCTTGCTGTCTTTGCATCTACAAATTACACCCTTGTTCCTTCAACCTAGCACACACGCTATTTAAAGCGTAAAAACCCGACACTGAACGCAACTGCGCCAACGGTGCGAACTGTAGGACAGTTATGGGCGCGCCAACCCCTAACTGCCAAGCTCTTCGGGCACATGGGTCCACGATATGACCTCGGGCTAGCAAACAAAACTCAACTGTTTTAAACTTCTGCGCTCTCTGTTGTGGTTGCATGCAGTCACACATATAACCACGGGCCAATATTTGAAAACCTCGCGCGCAATCAACGAAGGGCATGGTCGTATGGTAGTGTTATTGCGACTGGGGGCTGGGCTCCGTTTGTAACACAACTCCCACGCAAACTCCATGGTAAGGTCATATGTAACATAATAGAACCACGGGTCGGGGCTAAGCCCCGACCCGACCCCCCGCCATATACAACATAATTCAAACTTAAATACATTTTATAACATATAGTTTACAAGTAACACCGTGTGGGCTAGTGGTAGCCCACACTCTACCAAAGCACAGAGCCAAAGGGGAGGTCTGGGGTTCGACCCCCACGGACTCCATATAATTTTAAACAACAACCAATACAACGGTGCCATGTGGCAGCCCATGACTAGGCCACGTGGCACCACACCATTAACCAAAAATGATGCCACATGTCACATCACAATTCGACCACATCTGCCAATAAAAAAATACCATGTCATCACATGCCACATCAGTGTATGGTCGTACGGTCTCTGCCACGTCAACCTGTATGGACTGCACAGTCAGCGTCCTTTTTTTTGCCTGTTTGACGATTCGAACAGATCATGATATCTCTTGCTCCCGATGTCCATTTGATATGAAACAAGTTGCGTTGGGTTCACAACAACGAGGCCTATGCTCTCATCTAATTTGAAGCGATTCTGAGCACTTTGAATTTTTGAGCAAAATTTGATCCCCTGATCACACCTCCCCATTGGGAAGCTCTTGGACCTCCAAAAGACTATATTCAGTCTATGTGAAGATGAGGGTATAGCTCCCTCACCCTTCCAACCTCAATCCACTTGGCTTTGCTTGGATTGGTACCTTTAAGACCAACTCGAAGATACTCCACATTTCCTCGTTTTGAAGTTCGCATTCTCCTGTCAAGGATTGTGTCTTCATGCAGTTCTGTAAGATA
>ML822701.1:196550-231046 GCA_009831015.1 Picea engelmannii | reverse complement strand
CAGTATTCTACCTGACTGGTGAAGCTCTGTGCTAAGAAGAGAAGTCAGATCTGAATAAAAGAGGTAAGATCGTGAAGCCTTGTGCTTTGAAAAAGGTAAGAATAGTGAAAGTTTCTAGATATGAAATCTTTGTGCTCTGTTGAAAGTAACATAGGTGGAAATTTTTGTTTCAAAAATATGGATCTAGGTATGTTTGATAAATTTTGTCCTAGCTTGAGAAATAGGGCACAACTAGATGAAAGAAGGTTCGATATGAGTATATCTGACAAAATTAGCGAAAGATATATTATTCCTATGCATAGAAAGAATGTTTGGACTAACAAATGGATGCAGGATCCTAGAAAGAATTTTTTGCAGGTTAGCTACTATGACCCTAGTGTGCAGTACAGGAAAGGATGGAGATCATTTAAAATAAAAAGAGGATTAACCCTTTGTTATAGTTGTAGAAGACCATGACATCTTGCTAAGGAATGCCCTGGTAGAAGACCTAGTTGTCTTTGTTGTAAAGCTATGGACCATGAAGTTTTGGATTTCCCTAGAATGATTGCTAAGCTTGAAAGAATGAACATGAGACAAGAAAACACTGAGAAAGTTCAAGAAACTGAGACCATGGCGGAACCCTAGAGAGAATCAAAGACTTTATTACTGCAAATGAAAGAAAACCTAAATGGTCGTTGAAATATCAACTTATTAGGGATCTTTAAAGAAAAATAATGCATAGAAACCAGAATAGGAGACTTCGACATTGACTGTGTTCTAGATGAAGAAACACAGGTGAATAGCATGACAGAAAGAACTTGGGAAATTTTTGGAAAGCCTGCTATAATTCCATCATTGGGAGGAATAGGATTATTTAGAGGAAAGCTGATAAATCTATGTGGAAGACTCACCCATATATCTATGAGTGCTCATGGAACTTCGACAGAGGAATATTTTTAGATTGTTAAATTTATTGAGAAAAACACCCCATTTGCTATATTACTATGAAAACCTTGGACTGAAAAGGATCAAGCCAGAAGAAAAGAAGTGGAAGCCTTAGAGCAGAAGAAGAAAGAATTAAAAGATTTCATGAAAAGAAGGATAGCACACTTGATTATAGAATAGGAGAATAGATCGAAGCTGCTTAAGACCATAAATTTGGATGTCAAAGTTGAAGGAACACAAGAATACTCACAAAATACTGAAGCACCTACCCCAGATAGAGAAGGTATATTACCCTCCGACCCTATGGAAGCATCTCAGCTACGCAAAGTTACTATGCCAAAAGGAAATAAGAATCAGAATGGAAAGAGGGATATTGAGACAAAGTTCACCGGGAAAAAGGCTAGAAAACTCAATAAGAAGAAAGAAAATTTATAGAAGGTCCTAGAGGAGACTTCGCAGAGGGAAGGTTTGCAAGACTAGAACTTCGCCGGGATATCAGAACAACACAATATGGCACTTCGCCATGGCAGAGAAATATGACCGTTGGAAGTATTATAACTATTAGACTGATGCCCCAAATGGTTAGAACAACCTTTATGACCAAAAAGCTCACCATCAAACCATTGGGACTGTGCCACAACTGACAAAACTGCATTAATGGAAAAGTTCTTATCTGTTGGAGAGATCCGTTACATGGTGTCTACTTAGTCCACCGATTGTTTCACTGAGAACACTTTTTCAAATTGTATCAGAGATAACAAAAGAACTCATTGCTACCGCACTGCGTTTATTGAGATCGACACCTGTTCTATTGCATTTAGAACTCATTCATCGACCTAAGTTTTCTGATCGAGAGCGTGCATGTCGGACGAGCTCAACACCATGGAGAAGTAAGTTGAGGAAGTCTTAATTGATCTGATGGTCGAGAGAGTGATGTCTACAGGCATTCAAGCATCATCGACGAGAGGAGTGCAAGCCTCTTCGTCGACTGCTCGCGGATCTGGACCATCCTGAGTTGCAACAGAGAAGAGAACCAAGCATCGAGATGACTTGGTGAACGTGAAGTTAATCCCAACTATCCTGCTCGACTACATCCCACCTCTGGCCGGCGTGGTGAGTCGTGACAGTATCTCGAGGGAATTTGATTACACCATGGTTACTGTGTACCTCTCAAAGGAGATACGTGCAATTAGAACGCAGGAGGATAAGATCATGACATTGAAGTTCAGTGACCTCAACCTAGGACACCGAAAGAACCATAGTATGCTCTCTCCTGACAAGTATCTAACCAGGACAAAGGGGAAGAACTCGAAAATAATCCCCCAGCAGCGGATTGTGGACCTCGTGCAGTCCACCCTCTTAAATATAATGAAGATACCACACTTTGGAAGGCACCAAAAGGTTAACACGTGCGTTAATGTCGTGCTTCCATGGTGGCTATTTATTTCTAGACCAATGTATCATAGTCGATTCAACGCTAATCCATAGGATCACTGGATTGAGCATGCAGGGACCTGACCCACAGGACTTCTACCCAGGGAAGGCTACCGATTACGCATTGGTACATAAGATCAAAGAAACATATGGCTATGTAGAAAATGGAACATGAGGCTACAAGGTAGCTTCCATCCAGAATGACGCAGTGTGCCTAGCCTATTAGCTAATCACAGGAAAGCTGGTGAGGAAGAACAAACCTACACAGGTCACAGGGTTTGTTGTGGACCTCGCAGGGAAGTGCGTAGAAGGTTTACAAATGAACTGGGTGAAGTACTTGGTCAACCAGCTGGACTTAGACTACCGTGAAGCTTAGGATCAGGGATATGAGTTCCACTTTAGCTGGCTCCTGATCCTCATCATGTTTACTCCTTGGGAGATGCTGGAAGGTGCGACCTTATAGGACATTGATTTATTTGAACTGCTCACTGTGAAGTTCAACACGCTTTGGTACTCGAGCAATATGGGAAAACAAGGGCAGTTGAACGCGATCTTTCATACGTACTATATACAATTGAAGAGGGCCATTGAAGTTGTCCGTCACATGACGCCAAACACCTTGCATCGGTTCTGACCCCTCATGAAGTTCTGCGTAGATCGACACTTCATTTATATCACCGCATGCTTAAATGAACATAAAGAAGAGCTTCAGTCATACTACAAGCTCATAGAGGAGGACCTCGAAGAGATAACCAAGGACTGGTCTGCAAAGCTCCTCATCCCCACTGACCCTGTATAAATGTCTGATCCTAAAATTGATAGCCTTGAGACCACTCATGAATCAAAGGATACTCCTAGACCCAACAGAAGAAAGAAGACCAAATAGGTCCAAGACTTGAGCAGTGAATCAATATCACCTGGTCGAGGGGGTGATGACGAAGAAGAAGAGACAAATGGAAAATAAGACCAATAGAAGCATGGCGAAGTAACACTGCCTAGGGATCATGTTGATGAAGCTGATCCCTTAAAGAAAAGGAAGGTTTCTCCCATGAAATCCACTTCCTGAAAGAAATCTAGAGCCACCTTGACTAAGATGCAAATTGTGCTCACTGTAGATGACTTCGAATTTATCATCGTAGTTGTAGCAGATGCCTCATAGGACATCTTGCAGAAACATAAAGCTAAGCAAGAGGATATGTACGACAGGATTGAGGTTGAACTCAAAGGGGTCTAGTAGGCCCTTAAATCCAACTGTGCAGTATCCACTGCGCCCTTGCCATCAAAAGAACCAGAGTTGGGAGATGAGCTTGCCCAACTCGACAGACTATATGATGCAACTTAAGCTCACCTTCGTCGCAAATAGGAAGAAACAAAACATGACACATAGGACCTAAACCAAGTGCAAAAAGTAGTCATAGAGAAACACTAGGTTGCACAACAGGAGAAGGCCGATTTCCAGACCAGGTTTGAAGAGGAGAAAGAACAGATCTAGCAAGAGAAAGAGCAGTTTCTCACAAAGAAGCTTAGAGTCAAAGAAGTAGTCAGTAGAGAACTTCACTCTGTAACGGGCTTAGAGCCAAAGGTAGAGGACCAAGTGGAGCAACAAGTAGCACAACTCATAGAAGCTATCCAACAACTTCAACAAAGAATAGCAGGCTTAGAGCTATGAACAATGCCCAACACCTTGCAGGATATGGGAGATAAAAGAGAAGCAACTGCTCGAAGTGCAGTTGAGAGAATCAAGGACCTCACCATGTAATGTAAACAAATAAGTGATTGCAGTGCCCAAAATTATGAGCAACTCACTGAGGATCCTAAATTGAAGGGACTGGAGTCACAACTCCAAGAGGAAAATCAACAAGCAAAAATAGTAAAGGCATAGTTGAAGCCCCTGTCAGTAGTCGAGAGGATGAAGCGATCCCAAGAACAATGCACTACTCAACAACAGGTCCACACTATTCAGAGAAAATTCACGGAAATGACTCAGAGGCTCCAACCAATATAGGACGAGGCCTGCCAACTATTTGCAGAGATTGAAGGTCGAGGAGAAGAAATCGAGAAAGTCGTCGCTGCAGCTGAACAACACTTAGAGGGTCTTGTCAATGAAGCAGTTATCCAAGAGTTTTCCAAGCAGGAGGTCTTGGTGCAACAATAGGTCGAAGCATCTCGAGCCAAGCTCGAGGCTTTTGAAGTAGAGATACCCAGACCAGAGTGACTTGGGACGAGTCATAGGTGAGTGTTGGGGGCTTGTTGTCCCTTGACCAAGTTTTGGAGATCCTTGGTCACTTTTGACCTATTTTGGGACTTCTACATGTTGTCGAAGGCAGAGCGCAAGTCAAAGCAGAGATCATGGGATCTCGGTCCCTTTTAAGGGATTTTTGGGTTTTGGGCTTATGTAATGGGTATGGGGATATTGACCCATGGGTTTACCCATGTTTAGGCCCGATTTTGTAATGTATAAATAAAAATATAGGCGATGTAAGTAAAGTCACAAGTGTGTGATGCTAAGTGCTAAGTGAAAGTGATAGTTGTACATGATTTATGCTTGCTGTGTGAGACTTGGAAGGCTAAGTGCAAGAGACTATAAGAGATTGAGAAGAAGCTTAGTGTTGTAACCTAGCTCGGGGAAGGAGGATCTAGCGAAGTGCGTAGATCTCCTGTCCTATGCAGAGTATGGTTTTTGTGGCTATGTGCATGTAACTGATTGAAAAAATATAATAGAATAGAAGAAGAGTTGGTGGACGTAGCCCCAAGCCGGGGGTGAACCATGTATATCCTGTGTTGTGGTTGCTTTGTGCATTTAGGATATTCTCCTGTTTATGTGATTAGATGCTTAGTGTGCTGATATATGTTAAATGAATCTGATATGGTAGCTTAGTGCTGAATAATTTGAATGTTCTAGATATTATCTATTGCTTTATGCTAAGTGCTGCTAGATATTAGATCTGGTCGAATACTGCGATGCTCTGTAATTAGGGTTTTATCTGCGAAGTAGATATTGGTTAAATATTGATGAACTATAAATGGTAAGTGCTTTGTTAAGGTGTTGCAATCACAGATCGGTGTCCCAGATAAGGTTGCCGACACTAGAGTCCTACAACCACCCCTGCCTCTACGTCGGGTTAGACTTCATCTGCTTCACAGGTGTTGCCGAAAGGGTCGATAGTTAGGGTTTTGTTGGTACGCTCTTGAGCGTTGAACCTTGGGTCTGCCCCTGTGCCAACAATGACTAAGGTAATGAAAAACTAGTGGCTTACATGAGTCAAATCTTGTCTGATGATGAGTTTATATATTCTTTTATTGAAAATCATGCTTTCGCTCTTGTTAAAGCTGTTGAAATTTTTTGCCACTTGTTGAAAGTCCCTTTACCCACTGTCAAGTTTTTTTCTCTCATAGACTTATCTTTCAGAGAATATTTCACATTAGCTTGCCAATATCCAAGAGCACAATTTAACTTCTGACTTCTAACACCATCAAGGGATGTGACTTAGCCCTTCACTTATCTTAGCATGCTGAAACTAGTGAAGAAATTGATGAACAATATAGTTCTCTATCAACACTGTTCTACATTGATAATCAAATCCTTCCTGTGTCTGAACATCCTTGGTATAAAAATTTGGTTTACTATTTGCAAAATCAAAGATGTCTAGATAACTTAGACACTCATCAAAGAAGAAGTCTCTGCCTCAAATCTTCTAGATATGTCATTATAGGAGACTTGTTGTTTAGAATATCTGCCGATGGTATGTTGATTCATTGTGTAAACAATGAGGAAGCACACAAACTGTTGCAATAAACTCATGGTTCTTCAAATTCTGTTATTCATGTAGGAGGACATTTTTCTGCTAAAACCACTGCTTTTAAGATTATCAGAAAATGATACTATTGGCCTTCAATCTTTCGTGATTCTTATGTTTTTTCGAGATCTTGTGACAAGTGCCAGAAATTTGTTGGGAAAGAACGCCTTTCAGCCATGCCTTTACAACCTGTCTTCCTAGACTTTCCTTTTTCAAAATGGGGTTTGGACTTTATTGGTCCTATTTATCCTCCATCTTCAGTAGGACAAGTCTTTATCTTGACAGCCACAGACTATTTTAAAAAATGGACTGAAGGTGACCCGCTTAAACATTTGTAGGATAAGCAAGTAATTTCTTTCCTTGAAAATAGTATTTTTTCTAGATTTGTCCTTCCTTTGGAAATTATTACAGACAATGGTCCCGCTTTTATTTCTGCTAAGATGAAACAATTTTTAGCTAAGTTGGGGGTTAAACGTTTTACCTCATCATCTTATTACCCCCAAGTAAATGTGTAGGCCGTGTCTACCAATAAGAATCTGGTAAGAATTATCGAAAGTCTAATCGAAGATAAGCCTAGTCAATGGAACACTCTCCTCACTTACGCCCTTTGGGCAGATTGAACTACCACCAAGGTGAGCACTGGTTGCACTCCTTTCCAGCTTGTTTATGGTCAAGAATCCATTCTGCCTACTGAGATGGAACTTTCCTCCTTAAGGTTAATGCTATAGGTCAAAGAATTAAATTCTTCTGATGTTTCTCAAAGAATGAATGCACTTTTGGCTTTAGAGGAGAAAAGGACGTTTTCCTGGGATAATATAAAAAGAAGACAACAAATTGTTAAAAAAAATTTCAACAAGAGTGTCAAATCTATCAAATTTAAATTCAATGAGAAGGTACTATTGTGGGATTCAATTCATGCTGATAGAGGAAGACATTCAAAGTTTCACAAATTATGGCCAGGTCCTTTTAAGATCGCTTTTGTCCTGGGTGCAAATTCTTATATTCTAAAGGACTTACAAGAGCAATTATTTTCCTACAACACTAATAGTTCCCACTTAAAACATTACATGGAACTAACTCGAGGAGTTTAACGCTGTTTGGATTGTTTTGTATATTAGTAGTTTTTCATTTCTTCTTTTACATTAGTTTTTTCCATTTCTGTTATTTCATTTTCTTCTCATTTCAATTTTGTTGTTGCATTTCTGATATGACATTTTTTTCCACAATGACACTTCTGCAAAGTATTGTTAAACAATAACAATGAAGATTACACAGCTGTCATGATGTTCCCCTTGAAGGCATAATTTAAATTGTTATATTCTTTCATTGCTATTTTATTAGATAGTTGGTTTTATCCTGCTTCTGTTTTCCTTTTCTTCATCCATTTCGATATTCAAAAGAGAAAGTTCAGAAAATGTTTCTCCTTGAAGTTAAGAACAATTTTTAGTTGAATGATTATGCTTATAGGGATAAAACCCCTCATACTTAACACTTTCCATGAGTTATTCCCAAATTCCCGGTCATTTTTCCATTAAATACACTCACTTCCTCCCTATTGCAAAATCATTTTGATTTTTATCTTCTTGATCTGATGTTACTTGGTCTACGAAACCAGACATTATGAGTTCTTAATCTGTTGGGAACAGATTTCCTTGTGGAGTCACCAGTTTATTGACGATTAAAATCGTAATGATGAATTCCTCCCGCAAAGTATTGCTAAATCCCTATTATTTAACTATGCTAATAATACTAGTAGGTGGGACCCCCTTGTAGACTAGAGGCAGAAGGATAGACATATCACACATTTTTTGTTGTTGTTGTTTTTGATGCTTCCTACACAGTCCTACATTATTGAAAATGTGGTCTTGGTTTCATTTGAAAATGGATATCATCGCAGATTTAACAATGGTTTGACATTGAATACATGGATTAATTGTTGGTGAATGTGATGCTTGTTGGGTTGTCTCGTAATTCGAATTGAATAGGCCAGGTGATGGAAGTGACCTTCATTTACTACACGTCACTCCATACTCCCCCTATCGGCCGTCACCCTAGCATTGTTCCATTGTTTCATTTTTCTCTCTGTTGGTTGTGAAGCTCCGCATTTTCAGGCTCTTGGAAGAAAGAAGGATCGACCAAATCACCATTTAAGAATTTTTATATAGGATGAGCTTCTTCAACAGAGGAAGCCATAGATGAAATAACATGAGTAGAGGGAATTGGAACAAAGGCCCTAGAAGGCCAAGATTTTCGATACATTTTGATGCAGATCCACAAGAGTTAAACCAACTCTTCCAAGCTATATTTTTCATTTGGATTGGACAAGGGGTAGGAAAAAATAGGATAGAAAGACCACCCTTCCAACCCAGCAATGTCTCTTGTATCCCTGTCCCCCCCTCATGTTTCATTGCAATCAGAAGTCCCTGAGAATGACGAATGGCAGGAGATTGTTCACCCAGTAGTCTCCCAACATCATGGCTGGCCCAATTTGTCTTTACCTGTTCCTCCTCCACAGATTAACCCAAATGTCCAAATTTCCCCTACACACTCACTTGTACAGTCTTACCACGCAAGAAAGAGACTCAAAACCGAATCCCACCACACACATGATAAAGGAAAAGTTGCTGCTTCCACCTCCTCTCCCTCAAGTGATTCAACCAAATCCGTTTCATCCTGCATGCACTTGAGAGATGAATGCTCTCATGTTTATCAGTGAGATCAAGCCTAACGTCTCCACATAGCCTAAGGCTAATTCAGAAAAGTCAAAGGGAGACAAAAACAACAAAGGGAAAATTGCCTCCCAAAGTGGCAAATATGGTTTTTGAGTATATTTTATTATTGATTGTTGAGAACAATTGTTTGCTGAAGTTTTTGGACAACATACTATTTTTGAATATTTTGGATATTATATTTTTTGGATATGGTTTATAATATCATTGATATTTGATTTTCAAATTATGAGAATGATGATGGGAGCCACAAGAAGGGATGTGTTGATTGATTGACTAGTTATGTTTATTTTTGTTAAGAAACTAAAGGGAGTCACAAGGGGTCCCATCTACTAGTTATTATTTATTAAAGACCCTTAGTATTATTATATTAATTCTTCCCCTAAGATAAAAGATAGTTGAGTTTTAGTTAACTTAACTAAAAGAGGTAGTTGAACTACCTCAACTAATTTGGAATGCTTAAAGGAAAAATGAGAAGGAAGAACAAGAGGGGAATAGAAGGAGAACACATACTAAGGTTTGCTTTGGAATTTTATTGAGATAGTTTAGTTTTCATTCATTCTTTAATTCATCAAAAGCCTAATTTTGTTTTATGACAACAGGGTCCTATTGTAGACAACAAGATTCAAGGATGAATTACATCATTCAGACACTTGTTTTCAGAAGTGTTGATCTATATTTGATAGTCTATGTAGACTTGTCTGTTTATGAATTGAATTTCATGATTCATAAAGGATATTGTGCAGAGTCGAGTGGGCAACAATATGTGGCAAGTGGATCTAGTTTTTAAAGTTCAAATTTTTACTTTATGTCATAAATCCTTTTGTATGGTTTTCATCGGGGACATCTAAGTTTGACTTTGGTCCAAACTCCCTCAAGGATTTTGTAAAGAGAACGATTCTTTTGATTTCTTGGTATGAAATAAGCGATTGCTATTCTGTCTCATCTGTGTTAATATGTGACTTGGTATTTTTGCTTTTGTCTCCATATTTACTTTTGCATATTTTATATTCATAAAATTATATAAAATGTTGAATTTTACAACAGTCTTTTATTTATAAAAAATCAGCCTAAGCCCTCGTAACTAATACTTGTGGATTAGGAAACAAATTTTTAGGCTATAAACATAGGGTGATATTCCCGTCTATCTTGCCTTAGCTAAGACAGATCTAAAAGCTTGAGTAAGATTATTTCATATCTTTTCCTCAACAAAGTGGAGTTATTGTTGATTTAAAATCAACTATTTTAGGGTTTTCCGATGATGGCTGCATGATTTGTAGATCATATATCTTTTGATAGATTTTCTATATTTCAGTCAAACTAGTGCTAGTTGTTGTAGAGTGGTTGTGGCATTTTAGAATATTGGTCATAATAACCAATCAAAGAAGTATCATAGAAGTTATAATCATTTTACATTAGCCACCTCAAACCTTAGCCACACAAAGGAACTCCATTGAAAAGTAAGTTATTTCTTCAAACCATAGTTCTATATTTGGATTTTCATAAGGAATGTATTTTATAGGACAATCTAATGGTCCTAGTATTGAAGAATACAATAAAAGATATGCAATCCTCATGGACAATGTTTTGAAAAATTTGGCTCCCTATTAATTTAACATGTGATGTGACCATATGGTGGAAGTTGCTTAACCATGGCAATATGAAGACACTTTTAGATAAATAATATGAAAAAGTATTTTTATACATGTTGTCTCATGTTGGGAAAAAGGATAAGGAGAGCACCAAGGGTCTGTTTTCATGCACAAACTTCATATTACAGGTTAAGGGATGTATTCAACAAGAAAGTTTTATTGCTTTTATAAACCCTATTAGCAATCATAATTTCATCAATGTTAACTTGGCTAAAAGATTGAAATTCCCTGCAAAGAATATTCAAAGCACACACGTTGAAGGTGAGAATGATCAATTTTTTATAGATTTGAAGATTACCATGGATAAATATGTCTTGCATTTAGATTTTTATGCTTTAGATAAGGATGGTGTTGATATTGTTTTGGAATATCCTTGGATGGAGTCAGTTGGTACAATTAATATTAATGCTCAAAATAGGTTTTCGAATTTTTAGTACAGGAAAAAAAAATTACATTGCATGATATTTCTCTTACTAAACAAGAAGGGCCCAAGGGGGAACTTGAAGAATTCATTGCAGAGAAACTAATTGCAATCCATTTTGAAATATCAGATGAAGAGTCCAAGGTTGAATCATAAGAAGAAACTATAGGGGCACATAAAGAAAATCCATGGGAAGGGCATATAAAGGAAGAAGATAGGGAACAACATATTGAAGTTCAAAGAAAGAAGAATTGATAGCTAAGATTGTTACACGTCAAAATTCCTCACTTTGATAATGTCATATTATCATTATCACAAGTGTCACAAGTGTCGTAAATGTCGCATTTTCATTCTTCATATGTCGTATTGCGAACGACACCATGGAAACACTTGATACATTGTCTAGAACATGTTGGA
The DNA here is from genome assembly GCA_009831015.1 of Picea engelmannii. NCBI lineage: Eukaryota > Viridiplantae > Streptophyta > Pinopsida > Pinales > Pinaceae > Picea > Picea engelmannii. The sequence goes on along the minus strand of ML822701.1, from coordinate 219,672 downwards.
AGGAGAAACTCCATATTTGAAAGACTAAACAAAATGTTTTTCCTTGAGAATTGGTCATCTTGATGAATTTTTGGAAAATCAACGCTCCCTTCCTCATATGCAGGGAGTGCTAGTGCTCTTTGTCCATCTATCATGGAGCGTTGCAGTGCTCTGTTGCCCGTTTTGGGGGAGCACTGATTGGTTGAGAAAATCATGGGAAGAAATCCCCCTTCTCTCGAGGGACAACTAGATATGATTCAAGTTGGTTTGGCTCGAATCTAAGCTTTAGGTTGCATCTAAGGGAGATGCCACAACTGGTTGAGTCATATCCTCAACTTATCTCAAATATAACCAAGGTGGTTGAGCCTCTCAAAGCCTGTAAAGGGAGGCATTCTCATGGTGAAGAGGAGGAGAATAATAAACAAAATTATTGTCATTCTGATTGTGGATATTTTGAGCAAGGGGTTGGACAAGGAGGTCTTGGAGAGGTTGTTGCAACTATATCTAGAGATTGCAAGTGTCTTTTTAATGTTCTCATTAATATATGCTTGGCCTATTTCCTTCAAGTTTGTGTGTTATTGCATATGCTTGTCTATTATGGATGAATTTGGTTTAAACTAATCTTGGTAGAGTAGGAAGTCTTTGTTTTCTTTGCGGTCCATTGCATTGCAGGTAACGTGTCATGCTAAGGAGCTCAAAGATCAAGTTCAGATTGGATTAAGCGAGGAAAAGCTTCGAAAAAAGGTACATCATACTTTCTTCCTCTCTTTCTTTTGATTATATTAACTATATTTAAAGGGATGTTAGTGTCCATTTTCATATTTCTGTCTTGGTAGTAGGGGTCTAGAATCCAATAGGATATTCACCCGTCTACAGGGGAATTTTCCTATAACAAAAATTGGCGATTCCACTGGGGATCAAAGCCTTCAGTTTTGGTTTCTTTCCTTGGTTTTTCTTTGATTTTTTCCCATCTTCAGATCCTGTTTGCTATTTTTATCCATCCATACATCTGTTGTCTTTGCTAAAGTTGTCTCACAAAGTATTTTGATTTAACTTCCTGATTATTTAAATTTTTTGGGTTGTTCCCAAGTTTACTCAGAACCCGCTCCCTCTCCAGTTAAAGTCAGAGTGCTGATTGGCTGATCGATCCTCCCCCAGAGTGTGTTAGGGAGCATTGTAGCACTCTGGTGCTGTTATAGCCAGAGCGACGATTTTTCCTCACCTTGAAAAATTGATGACTGTCTTTGTCCTGGGTGTAGTTCTTTGGTATTTCTCTCTAACTCAGATCCTGTTCTATCAGTTTATGTCTTTTGTCAGGATTGCAACTTGCTTCTTTTAAATTTTTGATCTTTGAATGGATTTCATTGTATTTCCTTGTCGCAAAATCAACCTTTTTTCTTCAAATTTGGGTTCGTTTTGCTGCCTTTATGTTCATCTGATCAATTAAATATTGTTGCAAGGAAACTCATGGATCTCTTTACTGTTTTAATTGATCTCTGAACTTCATACATTTTCAAAAAATTTATTAAGTGTGTTTTTTTGTTTTTGGTGTTTTTCTTTGGATCATTAGTTTGTTTTTCTGTCTCTTATTGACTGTTGTGAGAGTACCTTTTGTTTGTGTGATTTTGATTCCCATTTTCCAAAGTCACAATAGTGAAAACTCTTTTTGTTATTGAAATAAAAAGCATTAAACAAATCATTCAATTCACATTTACAATCAAATGAAAGGATACCTTTTACATTTGGTTTTTGGATACCGAAAAAAGTTTCTTTATAATTTAGCACTTAATTGGATTCTTGTTGAAAACAAATTGCAAGAAAACTTTTCATTCTTGTGTTTGGTAGTGAAATAAAAACTCTTCTCCTTCCCGTAAATATAAGATCATTGAAAGAAACATTTTCTTATCATTCTTTTACTTCTTTGGGATTTGAGTCACAATATCATTAGTTTTACTCTCATTCACCTCTGTGTAAAGAACAACCACTAAAATCAACACTAATTAACTTTTTATTTTCTAATCTCTTTACACCAACAATAGACTAGGACTAGCGCTTTGAAATAGGTTGTGAGAATAACTCTCTAAAGCATTCAAGACAAACTCAGAATATTGCGATAGGGAGAGTAAACCCAATTTTCATATAAGCATAGCTGGGATCCCCCCTCTCACATAGGGGTTACACACAAGGTCGCATTCGGGGAGAGAAACAAAGATATACCTCCAAGACTTAACCATTCGTAGTAGTCAGATTGTATATTGGGGGTCATTCTTGAGGTCCTATTGTCTTCATTTGGTCTCGGTGATTCATGAATTCTAAATCCATTCGGTGTCCTCTAGATTTTTACCAGTCCACTTGTCCTCAATTCTCTTGAAGGATTTCAGACTTGATATCATGCCCATACGTTTGGACTCGATTGTTGAATGTACCTGCCCAGAGGTTGAATTTGAGTTGGTGTCCTTAGTAGCCATAATATTTAGGGTCCTTACACGAGGTGACGATGAAGGGAACTCTTCATTGTACTTGGAACAAACGTTGGTCAAACTCACTTGGGCTCCTTGGAGGGTAAACCGTGGGTAAACCTGCGAGGAATCTTGCATCAAGATGTAAGTCCATTAAGCAGGTCGCCAACGTAACTGATCCACCCGCTCATATCCTATCCCCTTCTCAATTTGATCATGCGATTTTGGATTTCATCACTAAGTAGTATGTTCATAGAGAGAAGACATTGTTTTCTTGTTGGTTTTTCTAGATTTTTAGCGAGTGCTGTTTATTTACTTAATTGTATTTCAAAATTGAGACTGAAGAAAATAAAGGTCTTCATGTATCACGTAGGATGTAAGGGCTACCTCCGAAAGGCTATGAACCCTTACCTCCTAATTCACCTAAATATTTTTACCGTGAAGAGGTTGAGAATCATTCGGATGTTGGGAGTGCTACTACTCCTCTGTTAGAAAATCCCTAAAGAGCCTTAGTTATGGTTGAGGAAGATTCCATTATTCCTATTAACCTCGTGTCACAAGTTCCTCTCGATCCACTCCTCTGATTGGACTCATTAGGTAACATAATAGAAGAATATTACCCTCGTTTTCCGTCAAGGCCATACACTTAGACACAAATGGAATCCACACAACCAGATTTTAATGACGAATACATGACTCCTATTTGTCCTGTTGACATGGTCAATCCACAATAGACTCCTATTCATTCTATATGGAGAACTCCATTGGGACATTACCTTTACGAAAAAATCAATTTTAGTTGACCTCCTTTTGACCCTCTTACCTCTGTTGGTGCCGAGGTAGGTCTGTTCGTTCAGACTATTGATTGTCCCATCAAACAAGTAGTCAATCCTACTACCACGTCAGTACAAGTTCAAAGTAACACCAAAGTCGTATTGAATAGTCATATACAAGGTACTTTGATGGTTACTCCTACCACACCACCTCTTCAACCTAGAACTCCTTATATTCCACAAAACCTTGTTGGGACGCCTGTGCATCACATAATGCAGAACCCTACCATACATTCAAACTCAACTATAGGACAAGTCCCTACCAAGGTACAACCTCGCTTACACATATCCATTCAGGGGAAACCCCCTTTTATTGGTCAAACCCCAGTTGTCACCCAATCCATGGTAGGGGGACAACCTTCATTTCCTGGAAACTCTCCACAATCTTGGGAACCACCCCAAGGAGGTAAGTTTCATCAACCTTATCAAGGAGGGTTATCATACCCTAATCCACAAGGAGGAATATCGAATCCTAATCCTTCTAGATTACATTCTAGACAACCTTTCCTGGGGGTCTCGAATCCCACTTGGGGTCCTCAAGGACAACAATCTTATCCTGCCCAAGGGAAAAAGTTTTACCCTCCTCAAGGAAAAACTATTTACCCCCCTCAAGGGAAAATTGTTTATCCATGTTAGTCTAATCAAATGACCTATCCTCCCATGGGTTATACTATTTATCCTCCATAGAACTAAACCAGTTTCCCTTCTCCTTTCATGAACGTTCCTCAACAAATGAATCCTACCTATACTGACCAACAATAGTATTACACGGGAGATCCTAATGGCTACAACTATCCATCTCAACTAGTTTATGGCCCTACTGGTGTCCCCATGCCACACCCATATCATCCTCAGGTCAATTGACAACTACCATTCCTAGCCACACTAGATCTACCAGATTTATCATTGTTGACAAATGATCCCATATTATACTTTCCTTTTTGGCTAGTGAGTCCTGCTAAGTTACCTTTTGACATTCCAAAATTTGATAGTAAACCCGGTGAAGACCCTAACAACCACGTTATGACGTTTCATCTATGGTGTTCATGAAAATCTCTTATGGATGATTCTATCCGATTACGTCTTTTCCAGTGCACACTTATGGGTTCGACAACCAAATGGTACATTGATTTCCAATGCAATACTTTTCAATATTTCAACTCCCTTTCCATGGATTTTCTCACGCATTTTCAATTACCCATCCGTTACGAGACTGGTATAGAAATCTTAACCTCCCTTTGTCAAACTAACTTTGTACATATCTCTGATCACATTCATGAGTGGAGACGATGATGAAGGTTGATCAAAGCGACCATTCCTGACCAATTATTGGATGAATGGTTTATTAAATATTGTTTACCTCTAATTTCTCATGACGTCACCATGGGTGGTGTTGTCACTGAAGAGGAATCCATTACTCATGCTCAGTACATGGACTTATTCCCAATCTAGTACATTGTATGAATTGATACTGAATGCTCCCTGCACATCAACCGATCCATCAAAACCATCTTCCACAACTCATGCAGATGGAATTATCGGTGTCGTCAAAACCTAATCTCCACCACAGTCAGCTGGATTGTCTAATCGTTCTGTTCCTGCACCCAATACTGGTTCAAATTAACTCTCATCCACCTCCCCTCTGACTCAAATATTTGAGGTGAATGTAGTTCAATATGATTCTCCACAACAATCAGGGGGGAAGAAGAAAACATAAAATAAACCAAAGAAGAACAATAATCATAATGAAAATCCAAAAACACTAACTCAACCACATTCTCTTGAGAAACAACCATAATTAAAACCAAAATTTATGTGTCTCATTTGTGGTGACGATCATTACACACGAGGCTGTCCTCATTGTGACAAAGTTGGAAAACTTTTCAAAGGAAATTCCCAACCCACTGTGTTGACATAACCTTTTCCTCAGCAAAAATCCATGGTTGCGAAAGCCCCTACTCCTCTGGCAGGTGGCAATCCAAATCACCCTCCTAGTGAGGAAGCTTCATCGAGTGTCCACATTTATATGTTTAATGGGATTGATTTAACCACTCATACTACAACATATGACACTCCAACTAAACCTAATAAAGAGAAGGTCGCTAATGGTACTACATCATATCCACCTTCCACCACTATTAATCCTCATTTTGGGCCACTTTAGATTGAGAAACCTACTTTCGAATCTATCTTACGTCCTCCCAAGAGCATTATTCAAAAATCAAAATTTTATCCTAGTTCACGTGCCGCCCAAAAATACAATATCGTTGAATATTTGGCTCAAGCATCAGGTGCTATGTTATCTCTCGAAGTTATACAACATTGGGCTAGTCAACGTAGGACTCTCTTGGCCACCATCAGAGAAATCAATCATGAGTTGTCTAATAATATCAAGTTTAACCTCGATAATTTCAAGTCACGACTCTCTCACTAGCTTGTTTTCTAGATTGATGTTGTTGTCCACAACCAACACATTCATTGCACCATACTAGATGAGGGAGCCTCCACATGTGTCATGTCATTATATTGTTGGAAAGGGTTGAAATAAATTGGTCTTAATCAATCCCCTACTATGTTATGAGAATTCGATGGGCGAGGTTTTTGTCCTCATGGACTCTTGCAGTCCTTAGTTGTTCAATTGGGAGGCAAGATTGTCTTTGTAGATGTTGAGGTAGTCGATGCTCCCCTCAATTACAACTTGTTGTTAGGAAGAAGTTGGTTTTATACCATGACTGTCATCGCTTCATCGGTGTTTTGATGTGTACAATTCCCCTATCAAGGTAAAATTGTAACTATCAATCAGTTAGATTACTGCACCCCCACCACTCGCACTCCCACAACCAGGAACATTCCTTTTTTGGGAGATTCCAAGATCACTTACGAAAGTGTAGGAGTAGGTATTTTAAAAGACTCTTCTCTTATGGGTACCTTTCCTACATCACTTCCTCCCACCTCGCAACATATTTCCACGATCAATATGATCTCGAATATGGAATATCAATCCTACGAATCATCTGATCCATGGATTGTTCCTAGTCCTTTAGAATTTGATGCACTAGGTGACACAATGCCACTTAGTCCTGCAGAGGTTGCATATGATGCCATTCAATGCACCTCTCCCTCACTAGACGAAAAACATCTGTTGTAATCTACCACTTACTCGTTGCCATCTTGGTTGGATTCCCTATCCTATAATTTCGATTACATCCTCCAGATTTTTCCATCAGATGAATCCATTATGGAAATTCTTAGTATCGAAGAGGTAACTTGGGATGATAACCATTGTCGTTCATGTTTTCTCCCTAGTTTGGATGAAATTGAGAAAGATATACACTCTATCTTTCCTGACGGTGTTTCCATTTCTCCCCAAGCTCCAATACTCACCCAGGACACCATTTCCAAGGGGAATGTGGGAAGCATCTCTTCTACAATTGTTATTGACATCTTGATCAAAGAAGGTATTGTGGAAAATATTCATCTCGGTGCCAATTGTTCACCCGAGGAAGTGGAAGATTATACCACTTTGTTCACAATATTCTACGACATCTTTGCTTGGAGTTACGAAGAAATGTCAGGGATCGATCCATCGATTGTTGTGCATGAGATAAAAAATTACCCAGGTGTTAAACTTGTACGACAAAAACTTTTCCCGATTCATCCTAAGAAAACAACGACGATAAAGGCAGAAGTTGAAAAAATGTTGAATTCTGATGTTATTTATCCCATCCTCTTGATTGAATGGGTTTCTAACATCGTTCTAGTCACTAAGAAACAAGGGATCATTCATGTTTGCGTCAATTATAGGGATCTTAATAAGTATTGTCCCAAAGAAAATTACCCTACACCTTTCATCGACCAAATTATCAATAATTGCGTTGGTAGCGTCATTTTTTCCTTCATGGATGGTTTCTTGGGATACAACTAGATTGACATTCTACTGGCTGATCAACATAAAACAACCTTCATCTACCCTTGGGGGACATTTTCTTTTCGGAAACTACCTTTTGGTCTTAAAAATGTTGGTGATACCTTCCAACAGGCCATGTTGTACGCTTTCCATGACATTAAACATATTTTGGAACCCTACCTTGATGAATTACCTGCTCATTCATCTCATCGATGAGACCACATTGGTCACCTATCGGCCATTTTTCTTCGATGTCAGTTTTACCACATATTTTTGAACCCTCAAAAATGCATCTTCGCTGTCGAATCAGGCTGACTCCTCTGTTTCTTTGTCTCCAAAGATGGAATTAGGGTGGATCCCTTAAAGGTTAAAGATATTCTCGCTCTACCCCCCAAAAAAATCTAATTCAACTTGAAAGTTTGCAAGGGAAGGAAAAATTTCTTCACCGTTTCATTTGTAATTAAGATAAACTCACTAAAGGATACTCCTTTCATCTGGAATGAAACTACTCAATGCTCTTTTGATGCCCTTAAGCATGCCTTAAACCACATGCGTCTCTTGCACCCACCAGATTATGCATGAGACTACATCCTTTAATTGGATGCCTCTACTACCACTATATCTATGGTGTTAGTTTAAGAGGACCATAACGGTGATGAACATGTGATATACTATCTGATTAAGAGTCTATTTGGTCCCAAGTTCTGATATTCACATGTTGAAAAGTTGGCTCTGGCTGCAGTTATTGTCATCCAGATATTTTGCCATTACATCATGTTATGCACTACCATGGTCATAGAGGACTCAAACCCCATGTACCATATCTTAACTCGTCAATTCCTTGGGGGAAAATATTCCAAATGGATCGTTATTCTCCAAGAATTCAATCTTGATTTTTCCAAATCAAAAGATAAAAAATTGTTGGTCTTTATGGAATTGATCTGTGATATTCCATATACTGATGAGGATAGGGAGCCCAATGATTCTCTTCGTCATAAATCCCTGTTCCTCATTAGCACACCTGATCCTTAATACAAAGATGTTCTTCTTTATCTCCAAACCCAACGTTTTCAGCTAGACATTTCACATGACAAACGTTGTCGTATCCACCACCATTCTAAATGCTACCTCATAATCGGAGTCACTTTGTACCACCGTGGTATCGATATTGTCCTACAACATTGTTTAACCCACGATGAGGATGAATGAGTTTTAAATGATTGTCACCTTGGAGATTATGGTAGTCATCTTTCTGGGATGACTACAACCCATAAAATCTTATGTGATGGTTATTTTTTGCCTTCTATCTTCAAATATTATATTGAGGCCATCAAAAGATGGCCACCATGTCAACTCTTTCATAAAAAAACACATACCCACCCTTCTCCGCTGCATCCCATTGTTGTCGTCGACCCCTTTGCAAAATGGGGCATCAATTTTATGCAATGTAAGCCTATCTTAGCCGAGGGGCATGATTATATCATCATTGTTGTTGATTACTTCACTAAATTAGCTGAGGCTATGCCTACATTTCTGAACAATGGTCATACTGCAACACTCTTTGTTTTTAACCACATGATAACTTGCTTTGGTGTCCCACAAGATATTGTCACCGATAATGGCTCACACTTCTAGAACCAGATGATGAGTGAGTTGAACGTCAAGTTGGGTTTTCTCCATGAAAAATCATCCTCATACTGTTCTCAAGCAAATGGAAAATTTGAAGCCATCAACAAAGTCCTAAAGACCATGCTCCAATGCATGGTGGGAACGAACAAAACCTTTTGGCAGTTGGAAATTTTATCCGCACTGTTGCGCCTCTTTTGTCACCTAAATGAGCAAAATAGAGGTGCTTACAAGCTTAGTTGGGTTAGCTAAGCAAGACACCAGTAAAGGAAAGGGTTAGAGAAAGAAACATAAAAGAACAAACTAAGAATTAAACTAAGAAATAAAAGAACAACTAAACTATTGAGCATAAGGACATAAGAACAAAAAACCAATAAGACTCATGTCACCAATGGAAAGGATTATATTAGTGAAAGAAAATACCTAGAAGAAAGAGGAATTTGGGTCCCTTCTTCCTCCAAGGGAGGTCTCTTGGAACCCCACAACTAATCTCTTCTTACAACTTTGAAAGAAATGGTGCAAGAATCCCAAGCTAATCCACTCAAGAGGTTAGATGGATTGCCCAATGTAATGATGCTAGTATACTCTTGATGAGAAAAGAGGATTCTCCAAGAGAATAGCAGCAACATAACCTTGCAAATGAATTCCTTGAAAATGTAGTGCACCCATGGCCTTGTTTTATAGCACCACTTTGAGGTATTGTGCAACTAGCTTTTAGTGTGAAAAGGGGTTGTTTAGGGCATTTTTAGGTCTTTGACCAGACACTCAGTTGGATCCAGCCGAGATTTGGATGTCAAATCAACTCGGAAGCTGAACCAGAAGTGGGTGGGAGGCCAAGCAATCTCATAAATTCACCGTTCTCAGGTGTGTGTGGCTTTTAGTGCCCACAGTCGTGCATCATGGGCATGTGCGCTTTTTGTGTGTTTCTGGTTTGCGCATGTGCGCGTGCGCCCTGTGTAGTCATAGCGCACCTTAATTTTATCAATGGTTGTATAGTTTTAGACGTTTTGGAAATGATTTTTTGGTAATTTTGGTCCATGGGTGAAATCATAACTGTTTGAAGCTGCTGGATTCCTGTAACCATTTGCGAACGAAATTTCAGTGATAACAGATGCCCCATGATGGATGAGGTTAGGAGCATACATATAGCCAAAATTCATCAATGTTTCTTATACTGAGAGTGACGTTGTAAGAGAGAGTGATAGTGAGAGTATCAAGAGTGACTCGTTGGAGGGAGAAGGGAACTTGTAGGACCTAACCTTCCATAAGGTGTGTAAAAATAAATTGTGTACAAACGAGGCGGGCATGCCCCATGCTCGTGTCATGTAACTCAAAAAGGAAGGGTGTTGCATAGTAACTGAAACTGTGTGTTGATGTAGACAACTGCAGTGCCTTCGGGGGCAGTTGTGATAAAGGCAGAGGACCATTCTGAGGAGGAACATACTCTGAACTGTAGGCAATGACACCTGTAAGGAATATCACGGATTCTGTAGGCATTCATAGCCCAACCAAGTTTAGAGGTCTTCAACAAATATATAAGAAATAACTGTAATAGTCGCAAAGTAAGACCCACCGTAACATGAGAAAGTGTTGAAGTCAAATGTTACAGGGCTCAACGACAATAGGGAGAAAGTGTAGTTCTCCGTGTGCCCTCCGAGACCTCTCATTGGAAAGGTAATGAGAGTCAAGATATTGTCGCCCTTCTGGAAACTGTGCTGATGTCGACAAAAAAGGGAGACACGACTCCAAGAAGCAAAAGGGATTTGTGAAATCTACTAGGTGAGGTTAGGAACCGGGGAGGTACATGGATGAAGTCAAGTTGTATGAAGACTCAAGACTGCCCTTGGTTGGGGGTATATACGAAGTATAAGTGGCTACAATCATTCAACTAGGTCGAGTGTCAGGGGGACAACAAGACGTGGGATAAGTTGTGCCAGAGGCGGGACAATGTGAACAAACTTAGAGAGCAGAGGTAGGTGGCTTGTGGGAAACTCAGAGTATATGGACGATGTCAACAGGAGTAGATGATAAGGAGTGCCCCGACCAAGGGAGACATGGGTTGCGTTTACCAAAAAAAGGGAAGAAGGTCACCAAAGGTGATGACAAAAGGATATGTAAATGTTGGAAACAAAGGCTTTTTACAATTTATAAAGAATAATTTGGGATGAGTGTACAAATATAGAAATGGGTGCCCCAATGTATTATGGTTGGGCCAGTTAAGGTGCATTTTTCTTGGAGAATAGGTGGAGGTTGGGGGCCCCATGGGTGAGTTTCTGTATGAGGTAGATGAAATGGAGGGAAATTCGCGGATGGGCAAATTGATTGTGGATGAAATGGAAGGTCAATGATATTGCAGAGGTGCAGTCAAAAGAGAACCTTGAAGAGATAACCATGGGAGTCCATGGGGAAAGATAGAAAAATGAGGAGAATGAGTATGTGGCTGATTCAGGACATGGTGTACGACTCTCGAGACTCCCATCCCTAAAGGGTTTGAAAAAACAACATGAGTGTCAAAGTGCCAAGGGGTACTATGAATGGGACAACTCATGTGGGGGAGAGTGCTACCAGGTGACAGTACCCAAAATACAATGGAGGTGGCGTTACTGCAGAGCCAGATATGGGGATCCTAAAGGAAAATTTCAGAGGGTGTGATTGGAGATGCAATTGAGATTCAGAGGGAATGATTACATGCTAGTGTTGATTATATACCTGAAGGGGTTGCGCTGATGTATGATGACCAAGTACCTGCACATATGAAAACCAAATACCCGACGTGAACAATTTTTGAAGAGAATCGAACTTACAAGCATTTATTTGATAATTTTGAGCATGAGCATGCATACCTGGACAGGGTATGAAAAAATGGCGCCCTGGGGGCTACGGACAAAAAATGGCCCAGGGACTATCTTGATGTAGATGATAGGATGCTGATCTCGTGGTTGAAGACAGATCAAAAAATGGACACCCGGAGCTCCTAGAATGGTGTTTGGAAGTTTGGCGGAAAGGCCTATATATAGCTGTAGGGCCCACATTTCCACCTCATTTGTACCTACTGTCAGAGTGATTGGACGAGATATATTCAGAGGATATTTGGAGATTCTGGGAGAATGAGGTAGCCAATTGAGGACCAACGAGATTTAGGTTAGTGGTCTTATCGTCCTGCATAGAATTAGGTTTCCTATTTGCGGGCAGGGCCTGTATAGAGGGCTGTACAAGGGGGTTTTGTGGGTGTGGGCCCCCCAGTGCGCGGGTGATCTAGAAATATGCGTGCATGTGTGCGTGCCTATTCTTTGATAACCTGCACACGGGTGCACCCTAAGGGGGGAAAAAGGCATGCATTGTATGCATGCCTGTTAGCTAAACAACCGCGCATGGGTGCACAAATGTATAGCAGACAGGCGCGCTATGATGCGCACCTGTGTATGTGACAGGGGTGCATGAAGGCCCCACTATATGGCGGACATGCGTGCATTCATGCGCTCCTGTGCGATGAATAGGCGCACATGTGTGCGTGCCTGTGGGGTGAACATGTGTGCATGTGTGCGCACCTGTGGGTGTGAATAAGCACGCATGTGTGCGCGCTTGAGGGGTAAACAACCGCGCCTTGGAGGCAAGGCTAACAGGTGCAAAATATCATCTTTTTGGATATTTTCGTGTGTTTTATGTTAGTGATGGATGATCTAGGACTGTATTATGTGGTTTCATGTGATCTTTGGGACGATGCTCGTCCACTGGCGAGAGCGAGATTGGTCACAGCTGAGGGAGGCTGTGACTATTGAGGATCCGGCGGTTCGTGCCACTTTGGCAGCCTGTGGGTTGCTGAAGTTCTTTGAGTGCCATTTGATATGGGCTCAAGAGTATATTCTTTAGTTTTTGATCCAGATGTGGAGTCTGGATTTGCATTGTTTTATGGTGCGGGGAGAGCAGCTAGCCTTCACTATGGTGGAGGATGTGTACTTTTTGACTAGGCTCCCTTTTCTAGGAATGCCCCTACTGGCGGAGCCTGTGTTACCTGGGGACATGAAATTAGCTACCTTGGGCCGGATGTATTGTTCGAGGGAGAACTTCATGTCAGGCTCCGTAGTGAGTATTGGGGCTATGGATGCTTTAGTTCATTGTTGTGTGGCAACGATGATTGTGAGGGTATATCGGTACCTCACGACTCAGCAGATCATTGGTGGTCAGATGAGGATTATGGGGAGGGCACTGGATGGAGAGCATTTTTCCTGGGGTTTGATGCTAAATGCCAAGATGGTAGGCCAGCTTGACAGGTGTTGGACTAAGAACTCAGGGGACTTTGCCTTTGGGTCCATCTTGGTGGCCTGGTTTTTGGAGAGGGTGCCGATGTTGCACCCTAGAGTTTTATTGGGCGCACCTGGTGCATGAGAGCCGTGACTAAGGACATGGTTGATGATTTTGATTCACCATGGTGGTGGCAAGGGTGGCCATTTTTTCACGGTCGAGGCTGGAAAGGTGTGGCGACAGATGCCGTAGATCATACTGCAGTATCCATACTGTGGGGTTGACTTCCAGGGTGATCTGGATATGGTGTTTCCTCCAGGAGAGGCGTTTGACCATCGAGGTATGTTTGTGATTTTTTTGATATGTTGATATTTGAGATAGTATGACCATGTATTATGTATTGATGGATGTTGATGCTATCTTTTGTTTGTTTGTATGTGCAGATGTGGGACCTCGTGGGCATGAGGTTGAGTTGATGAGAGCGCCGGCTCGTCAAGAGCCAGTGAGATCACCACGGGGAGAGCCATGGGTAGGAGAGAGACGTCGGCATGAGGATGTTGAGGTGAGACTAGCCGGCGATGAGAGAGTGGCTAGGAGACGTCATTTTGATGACCCTGGTGTCGGGCCATTGCATGCTCCTCCGGCGAAATCCGAGGGAGATTTTGAGGATATTTTCCGCCACTTGGAAGCGGTGCTACATGGAGTGCCTGAGGGCATGTGGTCACGCATCCAGGACAAGGGTGTCTTGGAGAAGTGTGTGAAAGTGCCTCTGATGTGGCATTCCATTTTTTGGCGAGAAACAGTAGCAGGTGTTGCGATGACCGGGCGATTACCTCCAGGTCCGGAGGGACCGATAGTGGGTGGGGCACCGCCACCTGAGGGAGGGGTAGGAGGTGGTTCTCTAGAGGCACCTTGAGTTCCTCTCTGTGTATTTTTTGTATATTGTATATAGGCTGGTGAGCCCATGTTGGTGTAGTGATACTAGTTTTTTATCGAGGCGCTTTACTAGCCTGCAGATTTTGTATACGATGTATTTTATGTGTATGTAAACATTTTGATGGCACTGTTGTCTGATTTATATATATATNTGTGATGTTCACATGTGTGTTTTTTAATGTTATTTATGATGTCTAATCTATATATGCTGTGACAGGTTCTTGATGGTTTATGTGTGTGTAAAGGTATCTTGATGTGATACATGCCAATCGAGTATAATGTTAGCTAGGTTATCTATAATTTGATTCAATTGTCTTAAAATATGTGTAAATGTAATGAAATCAAAATGTTGAGATAAAAGTCTAACTTGCAGGTATTTGCGAAAGAGCCAAGGATCGCGGACATGGTACACATTGTTGAGTTGGAGGATGACTAGTTGGGAGTCAAGTAAGATGCTAAGGTGGAAAATACGATGATGGATGGCATCGGCGAGGAGGCCAATGAAGACGGTGTACTCGGCTTGGTTGTTGGTTGTTGAACCCAAACATATGCCACTAGAGTGGAGCAATTCATGTGAGGGGGTATAGAGGGCCCAAGCTGCCGAAGTGAGATTTTTTGTCCAACGGCTGGCACTGTCGGTGTAACCTATGTGGTAGGACGATGGAGGAAGCATCTGTCAATAGCAAAAATGATAGTTTAGACGTGAGGTATGGAAAAAAGATTAAAAACAGTATAAAAAGAAATAACCTAATGTAGAATGGCTATGCTTAGGCATAAAATTTCTTTAAGTATAGCACGTTGACAAGTTCTTTGAGAGAGAGGCCTTTGGGGGAAGCTAGGATGTATGCACCTTTGGTGAGGCAATGTTGGATAATGTAGGGGCCATGCCACAGTGACTCGAACTTGCCATGACCGAGGGTATCGTGAGTGATATCGTAAGCAAGGACGAGGTCGCCTTCGTGAAATGAGCGAAGGTTGACATGGCGATCAAAGGTGGCCTTTGACCATTTTTTGGCTGCCTCATTGTTCTGTAATGAAGATCGACGATCTTCATCTAGGGACTCTAAGTTCAGCAAACGCTGCTCCATTGGAGCAGTGTCGGGTAATAGCTCAATTGCAGTGCGTAAGGTGGGAATTTTGCACTCGATAGGAAGAGTGGCATCGACCCCATGGACTAGATGAAATGGTGTGAAACCAGTGGCCATTTTCACAGCTATACGATAAGCCCATAGCGCAGAAAATAACATATGATGCCAATTGGTCTTATGTTTGTTAACCGTGCACTATAACATGGTTTTGAGGACCTTGTTAACTGCTTCGACCTGTCCATTGCACTGAGGGTAATATGGTGAGGCAAACTCATGGGAGAATCCTAACTGGGATGAGAGTTCGACGAAAATCTCATTCTCAAAATGTTTCCTGTGATCAGAGACTAGTTGGAGTGGTACTCCAAAGAGGGATATGACATGATTAAAGAAAAAGCGTGCTGCAGTGTTAGCACTGTTGTTGAAGGTAGGCATGGATTCAACCCATTTTGTGAAGTAATCGACTGTGACAATGATGTATTTGTGTCCATTGCTGGATGGGGGATTACAAGTCATGAAGTCGATGCCTGATTTACAAAAGGGGCTGACAGTAATGACTGGGTGCAGAAGAGCAGGTGGTGATCGTGCTTTGTTGGCGTAAAGATGACATTTATCGCATCGCTTCACGGCATGAATGAAATCATGAAAAAATTTAGGCCAAAAATAACCTTTTTGGATGATTTGGACATCCCCGAAAGATGGCCCCCGCACGCGCCGTTATGGCAGTCATTCAAGACTTTATAGGCCTTGTCAATAGTCAAGCATCGACAAAGTATGGTGTCGACCCCTCGCCGATATAAGATATCTCTGATGAGGAAATAGTGGGAGGCCTAGTGGTGAATACGACGACGATCATCTCGTGAGAGGTGGTTACCGAACTTTTGGGTTCAGAGGTAGATGAGGAGGTTACCGTACCAAGGATCATCCGAAGTGATATAAAAGAGATTTTCATTGGGGAAGTCGGTATTGACGGGGGTACTGGTAGTATCAGAGGGGAAGGCTGTGACAAGTTTGGTGAGGATGAGAGCTTTCTTGCTTTTGGGTGTTAAAAATTCAAGATCGTACTCCTGGAGGATAACGATCCATCAGGAAAATTTGCCATTAATTTGCCGACGACTGAGCAAGTATTGCATGGGGTTGGAATCTGATATGACCATAGTCGTGCGAAGCAGAATGTAATGGTGCATTTTTTGGACTGCAAGGGCTAGTTTCTCTTCATGATTATACTTCAAGGGTGGCCCTAAAAGGTTTTTACTAATGTAGTAAATGACATGATCACATTCGTCATCACTGATTTGAACGCGAAATCCTGCTAATGAGACAGCCGACGCTGATATGTAGAGGATATAGTCGCTATTATAGTTGGGTGAACTAATTAAAGGGGCATTAGAGAGTGCCATTTTAAGATTGTCGAATTCTTTTTGGGCATGTTCATCCCAGTGGAATGGGATGTCATGGCATAGTAAGCGAAGGAAACCGTGTGCGCGAGTGGCATAGTCTGGGTCAAATCACCGTAAAAAGTTAGTTTTTCCTTGTAGGCTCTGGAGTTGGAGAAAATTCCAGGGGGGTGGAATTTCTGTGATGGCCTGGACTTTGAGGGGGTCCACGGTAATACCACTTTGTGAAATGATGAATCTGAGGAGGTGCCCTGTAGTGACGCAGAATAAGCACTTGAGGGGGTTCAAGCAAATGTTGTACTGACGAAACTGTTGGAAGATGATCCGTAAATCATCAAGATGCTAGGTGCATTTTTTGGATCGAGCTATGCGGTCATCCAAGTATGCGAGGATGATATGAGCTAGATTGTGAAAAATGTATGTCATAGCCCATTGGAAAGTTGCACCGATGTTCTTTAGGACAAAAGGCATGACACGATATGAAAAAGTACCCCAAGGGGTGGTGAATGCGGTGTTCCACTGATCGGTTGGATGGATTTGGATTTGATTATAACCATAGAAACCATCCATGAAGGATAGATCCTCATGGCCTATGCAGTCGTCAATAATTTGATCGATCAAAGGTGTTGGAAAGTTGTCTTTGGGACAGGCGTGATTGAGATTGTGAAATTCCGTGCATACGCGGATAATGCCCTATTTTTTGTTAACGGGTACAGGGTTGGAAACTGATGAGGTATAGGCGATGGAGTAGATGAACCCAGCTGAACGTAATTTTCCTATCTTGTCTTTGATGGCCGCTGCTTTGGATGGGTGTAGCGGTCATTTTTTTTGGCGAATTGGTGTGATATCAGGCCATGTGTCTATGTGATGTTCGACAATAGAGGGATCAAGGCTAGGCATTTCTGTGTATGACTAGGCGAAAATACCCCGATATTCTTGGAAGAGGGCTTTATAGGCGGTGATTTCTTGAGGAGTGCATGCGACACCAATGGTGATTTCCTCGACAACTCCATTTTTGATGGAAATATCGATTTTGATGGTCGTGGAAATGTTGGCCATGTTGCCTTCTTCAAAAGCATCAGGGGCAGGGATGGGATTGTTGAACCAATCGATATGCCCTGATGGGATAAAATATTTGGTTTTGATTGTGTATATGGGGTGTTGGTTAGGAAGCGTGAAGGATTCTTGTGGAAAGAAGAGCGTTCGGTGGTGTAGTGCATCCCATGGGTAGTTGGGGGTGTTTAATTCTTCGAGTATGTCCTCATCACAGTGGAATTGGCGAGAATAAAAGGGATCATAAAGAGTGACATCGGTGACTGTCACCGTGTGGTTGTCCTCTGGTGATGAAGAAGTAGAGGGAATGACACAATGAGATTGCGATGGTTCTCTCGACATAAACCAAATATCGAGGCACTGAGGAGTACTAGTGGTGGTTGGGTGTAAAATTTTAGTGGGGAAATGAACGGGAGAATTGGGGGGATTTGGGGGTAAATCCTCAGATAAGTCATCCAACAACCACGGAGGAATAGGGAGTGCCTCTGGTTCAAGAGAAATGATATGAAGAATCTCTAGTGATGAGGTAAGGTTAATCATCGATTTTGTAGGGGGCGCAGGGGTTTGAATCAGGGTCGATTGGCATTTCTTGTATTCAACGATCATAGGACATTGGTATGTAAAATGATCTAAGGATTCACATAGAGAGAAAGGGCATCTCATACATTCATTGACTGAAGTCGTGACATAATGGATGTCAGTGATGTTTGGTAGGGATGATGTAGTTGGATTAGGTTCGTGCTGGAAGTTTTGGCATACTGCGACTAATGTCTGCCTGAATTGAGGTAGGGACGAACAATGGTGTGTATAATGGCCATATTCTAAACATATGGCGTAAGAAAATTTATTTCACAGCCCTTTGCTGCTTGCGTTAGGGGAGGTAGTGGCAGTAATTTCTATAGTGACGAGCAGTGATGGTGTTTGATTAAGTTGAATGTTACGTAATTTGGGCAGAGATGGGCATCTGTTGGTTGGGTGTCCATCTTTCTCACATAGCGCGCAAGGAGGTTGTACACATGGGGGAAGTGGAACTGTGGGCTCCTTCTTCTTTCGCCTACCCCTAGCTGTGGCAGGGAGGTTAGTGAGTGGGGGCATAGAGGGTATGGTGGGAGTGAGTATGGGAATCGTCATTGGGATTCCTTCTGTTTGGGGGGGTTAGGGATGGTTGAGGAACCATCTCTGGTGGATGTAAATACCAAACTGAGATTTCCAACACCATATTAGGGAGAGTAAGCATTGCGGCCACTTGGAAAGCTTGTATGCCTGGTGGAGGGTAGAAGAAGGGGATTTGAGTAGTGGCTTGGGGAACTGTTTCCCAAAGTGGGATATGGCCTTGGGGAGAGGTGAAATCGTGAACTGGTGGAGTCGAAAAGTTCGCAGGAGGCTCGTGAGGGAGGAGCTCTGCAACTAGTGGGACGTTAGATATGATAGAAGCCTCCCTGGAAGGAAGGGTATCCTCCATGTCAGTTCCTTTGGATGATACGATGCATACCTGATTGGAAGGATGAAGGAGCGGTGGTGCACCATGGTAAGTTCCTAACAATGATGGGTCTTTGAAAATTCTGGGACCCATTTTGATGAGTGGGTATGATTCGTGATTAGTATGGATGAGAGGGAGAATGCTATCGATGTTGGAAGAAGGGTTAGGCTCATAATGTGAAACTTGGTCGATGGTAATGATCTTCCCGTTATGGGGGAACATCATGGTTCGAAAGACGAAAGAGGAAACTGCCTTCATAGCGTACATGTAGCTACGTCTGAACAAGATATTGTAATCGATTGGGGCATTGATAACTTCAATGTCGACGAGAATGGTCTTGCCCTCGAGTTCTACAGGGAAATTTTGGAAGAGCTCTTTAGGAGAAGATGGTCATCCGTCATAAGCTCTTAAAGTAATGGCAGATGGTATGAGTTCGGGGGAACCAAGTTTCTTACATACAGACTTGGACACAATGTATGTGGATGCACCTTCATCGATGATGCACCGATGAACTGCAATGTTCCAAATTTTCACTGGGATTTGAAAAGCGATGAGAACTGGAAGGCGAGGTTCTCCACTGTCGAGGTCAAATGTGATGAGTTGAGTATCCACAGGGTCGACTGCTCCCAAGGTGGAAAGTAATGATTTCCGCTGAATGGGACAAGTTTTAAGTACTTCTAAGACTAGCATGGCAGCCAGGGATTGTGCTAAGTCATCGACCAAACTGTAATTATGAGCCGCCCTAGCCTGTGGTTTGTGGACATTCCTGTGCAATGGGATGCGAGGGATGCAAAGAGGTGTTTTTGCATTAGGGTGAGGAATCACCAATGGGGGTCCCGTTGGTGATGGGATTGTTTTTGGGAGAATGGGAGGATACTCAGTGGGTGCTCAATATTGACTACTACGTGTTTGCAGAAGGACTTCTTCCTCACTGGTGAGGAGGATAGTACGATCTACGAGATTGTTTGGATTGAGATACTGTCCCAACTGTGATGGGGTGGGATGCATCTCCTATTGGGTGTTCATCACACCCTGGTGTGGAATGGGATTCTGTAGCATGGCTGGGGGAGGTTGTTGGACTTATTGTTGTGGGGCCTGCTGAGGGGCAGGTGGTGCTAGAGGGTGTGGTACACTTCCTGAGTCTTTCATTTGTTTAAAATCAATGATTTGGGGGCAATGATGAGTATAATGATCGAACTCACCACAAAGGGCACAAGGGAAGTTGGTTTGAATATTATTGTTATTTTTCCCTTGACGCCTATTGTTATTGCCCCCTTGGGGGTTCTGATTCCCTTGATTCTGGTTGCCCCCAATAGGTTGTTTCTGTTGAGGGTGATTCCCGCCTTGACCTGGGTTGCTATTGTTCCTGTTTTTTCCTTTCTTTTTGGCATTTTTCGACTGATGGGTCAGATTTTCGGTATTCATATGTTCAAAATTTTGATATTGCTGAAGGGGAGAGGGTTGAACAAAATTCACCCCAGCGTGAGGGTGTGGGGGAGCCATGGGTTGTGGAGGACTAGGGAATGGAAAGTGTGGATTCTATGGGGGTAATGATCTGTAAGGTACATAGGAAGGCGTGGCACTTTCGATAGTACTTAGAGTATAAGCTGAGGTAGACGTAGTACTAGAACTTGTTTGGATTGGTGGGTGTATTGTGGGTGTTGGCGGTGGCCCACTGATGGGTAGAGGAAGAGAAATAGGGTATGGTTGTTGATAAGGGGGTGGAGGAAAATAAGGGGTTCCTGCATATGCCGATGGATATTGAGGTGTGCCATACATTGGTGGTTGTTGGGGTTGTGGACTGTGGTGCGTGGTATTACCAATCAATCCGCCTGCTGAGTGAGACATCCCAAGTTTGTCTTGGCCAAATGGCATGGGATTTGGGAGATCACGAAGTACTATGTACAAGTACCATGATTGTGAATAGATGAGGTCGTATCGTTGAGACTTACTGATGGCTTCTTCTTCTGATTGAGGGAAGGTGGAAGCTACATCTTTACTGAGGAGAGAGACAAGTGATTTGAGAAACCAGTCAAGACACTATTGTTTGGTGGTTTCGGCTTTGCACAAACTACGTCATCGACGCCACTCGTGAATGTGGTCAGCAATATGTGTGGCTGAGGTTTGTTTAAAATTAGAGAGTAGTTCAAGACCATTGTCATGGCGGATTGGTAATTGGAAGAAGGTAAAAAATGATTTGGCCAAGGACTTGAAGGTCGCATGGGACCCTGACTTTTTGTCTACATACCATTTGGTTGATGGGCTAGTGAGTGTGCATTGAAATAATCATAGTCGAATGGAATCATTCATAATGTTGTTATAAGAGCACCATAGGTGGAAAGTCATGACATGGTTGTCAAGGTCATCCCCTTCCTTTCCTTCAAACTTGGGGATATCTGAAGGTAGTTTGGTAGGCATTGTAGGGCATGTGGGGTCATGCAATATAGGGTCATTTGTGAGTTTGCTTATATTTGGTATGTTAAGAGAGGCCAAATATGGCATCTAGAGTGGTGGCAGAGGATTAGTTCCAACCATGGTGTGAGTGTTCTATGAAACTGACCCTTGAGGGGGGCTAGGTGGGTTGGTTCTTCCCCCTTGAGAGGAAGTTGGTCCCCTGCTTTTGTGTAAAGGAGAGCGAGTGGATGGTGGACCTTAGGAATTGGACCCAAGTAAGGTGGAACCAAGCAAAGCTGATCCTAAGATAGTGGCACTCACAGGGGTGTGAGAAGGTGGGGTCGATGAGTTGGCAAGACTAGTAACTTCCCCTAAAATAGGAGGGAGGTTTAGAAAGTATATCGAACGACGGGGGTTCTGTGGGTCCCCTATGATGTTCGACTAGTTGAGTGGATGTGTGGGAATTGTGGTGAGAGTAATAAACAAACAAGATCCTTTGCTACAATTTTTTGAACTTTATACAATATGTATCTAAATCAAATGTAATCAGAAGTGCATCATATTTTTTTTTGAAAAAGAAGCATATATGTGGATAAGTGGGTTTTGTCTGCATGGGGGATCAAGGAAAAAAAATGCTCATGTCCTAAAAGATGTAACATCCTTCCTCTCAAATAGCACTGGACCTTCCAATAGTACTCAGCAGTGGGGTCTGAAGTCATCGGAGGAGAAACTAGTGAAGGATGAAGTAATCAGTTATAATGAGGGGTAAAGGGGGCATATCCCGAAAGAGCTAGTGATATTTCCCAATAGCCACACAAAATCTAATCAAGGTGCAATTGCAGCCCACAATTTCCACCTGGGTAGATGTCCTAAAATTTGGTCACTAGGTACCTCGATCAAAGTGCGACATTTAGATTTTCGGCCTAAGAAATGGGTCACGGGCTGGATCTCGTCCAAGAGGTGGGTGCCTCAAGGGGGGACACATAGAAGAACCAGAGCTTGGCCTTCAACCCTTCATGGGTATCTCCCTACTTTATGGTGTTAGGAACACTTGACTTGGAGGATTTACAGTTCCCTATTTGACAACTTCTATTGTTTTGACAATGTGCGAACCAGATAATGGGGAGTTATTTGGATGCCTATCCCTGAAATCCTACCTAGTCTAAAAAATTTCTTTTGGCACCTCCTGTGGAGGAAAACTTAGTGAGTTTTTAGAAATTTTTTAGATGTGGTTTATTTGAGAGACTAGGGGTGTGAGCCAATCTCATTGAAATTAAATGGGGGTGGATAGTTTTGTCAAGAGAAGGGTGGGGTGGTTCAGAATCCCTTTGGAGGAAACTTACTTTGACCTCCACATTTCGAGATGAAAACTATGTGAGTGATAAGTGAATTTTGTGTGTGAATGAGTGAAAGTGTGCCAATGTTTTAATGAATTAGGTGTCACCTTTCTGCATGTGGACTTCGCTTGGTCCTTACAAGTGTTGATTACCTAATTAACTAAATGCCTTTGGTACAACCTTGCGTAATTCAAAAGCCCCTAGGAATCTAGCATGTGGACATGTGGGTCCTTTACTATTCCTTTAACTCTCTATTGTGATTTAATCTAAGAAATATTTGAAACTATCCTAGATTGTGATCATGTGGGCATGTATGGGCCCATTACAAAACCTTTAAACTTCCCTAGTGATTTAATCTAAGAAAGTAAATTTCAACACTATCCTATCTTTGTAG
>ML822701.1:159687-176434 GCA_009831015.1 Picea engelmannii | reverse complement strand
CAAACCTTCCTTAACTTTAACAACAAGAGACTAGCATTTTCATCAAACTTTTCTTTAGTCTCACATGCCTAGTTTTGGATTAGTCAACAACCCTAACTTGAAGTAATCATAACTTTGTACATGTAATGTATAAATATATGAAATTGATAAAAAAATTTATTCAGTGTGTTTTATGAAATTACTCCAAGTGTCACTACTTGTAACCTCTCAGAAAAGGATTTATAGCAAAAATGACATACCTTGTTGAATTCTGTCTTATTCTAGATAGAGACCTTGTAGAGCATGCCCCACACATAATATTTGCTGAATTCATATGAAACTATTACACACCATACTACAAACATTACCCTAACCAACACATTTGATCTCACTAAATTTGGATCTGTTATTAAGAATTTATGACAATTTTACCCAAAACACCTATTTTTGACTAGTTTCAGGACTAGCCACAAAGCCTATTTTCCACGGAGTGTAAATCCCAAAATAAAATGACCCACAAGATGAATTTTTTACCACAGATACTTGGATATGTTTTCTCATTGAAATAGAAATTTCACAATCTAAATCATTATAGAAAAAAAGTTATAGCGAAAATGGTGAGATGACTTGTAAATAACATACCTTAGAAAGCACCATCAAAATAATTTATCCTTCCTTGCATTTCGGCCTTCTTTTCTTCACCTTCACTCAGAATTACAGTTTAGATATCCTTGGTTACCTCAAAAACCATATATATTCAATATTCTCAAGTTTATGTTAAATGAGAGATCCTTGCCTCTTATTTATACTCCCCAAGTAGCTGCCTTAAAAACATCTTCTAGGTCACTTGGCCGACTTTCCTTATTTTAGGGTTAACCCACTTCTAATTTCTCCATTAAAATTATTATTGAAATAATTTATTTTGTATTCAATTTGAATTATAATACACTCATCACTTCAATTTATTATTTATCCTTTAAAATTCTCTTAAACCACTTTGACTACTTTGACCTTTTGGGGCTTCTAGATGACATATGAGGGTCCTCCAACTTCGTAAGGCCATAACTCACAAACTGTGAGGAGTTATGTGACATTACACATACCACTAGAAATGGAATGACATGTAATATCCATATAGAATAGTATTATCTGAAAATATATCATAACTCATACCGTTACCCATCAAACAAACTTGGGTCCGTTACCCAAACTTGGGGTCTCCAACTTCTCATGGCCATAACTCTCTAACCGTGAGGATTTATTTTACATTCCACATGCCACCAGAAATGGCATGACAAGAACTATTCATCTAGGATAGTTTCCTTGGAAAATTCAATATCCTTCATCTCATTATTCCACAATTAAGCATGCGTTCTCTTAGTCTGCAAAGCATCTTCCTGTGAGGGATTTCACCATAAGGGGACCACTTTGGAGTTCATCCATATTTAATTCTTATTAACCATGAAAAAACAATAATGAGTCATATTTACATCAAACAATATTGGGTCCATTACCCAAACCTTTGTTCTACGGGGCTTTCTTCAAGTGTTGACATCAATGACAACCAACCTTAATCAACACCATATGTAATCCAGAGCATCTATACACTTTAGAGAACCCCCTGCCCCACAAATGGAACCCCCTATGACCATTGCCCCATCAAAAAATGCCACTGTATATCCATGAAGTCTGATGATCAGTTTCATTCTTAACACTTGGGGCTTGATGTACTTATGATTTATATTGAGCTCTCCAATGGTCTTAAAGGCAACATTCAATGCCGAGGGTGTCTTTCCTTCGAATAGAACCATGTTACGCTCCTTCCAGATGAACCAACTCATTAGTAATGGAAGAATTTTGGACTCTGTCTTATTCAAAAGCCACACATCGATACATTCACAAATGGTCTGACCACTCCACGAGAATTTGGAATTTAGGACTTGTGTCAGAATTTCCCATACGTTATTTGTAAAGGCACAATGGATGTGAAGGTGAGAGTTATCTTCAGAACTTGTTCTGCATAGGTGACACATTCCCAGTCCTACCCATCCTTTCTTTAGTATACTGTCCCAAGTTAATATTCTATTATCAGATGCCGGCCAAAAAACAATAATATTTTCAGTTGTACACTCCATTTCTAGAAATTTAACTCCCAATCGCTCCAAATCGACAGGGTCTGTGTAGAAAGGATCTCATTATAGCAGTTTTTGATAGTAAGATCCCTGGAAATGTTGCCTCCAGTCCACCTAAGTTCATCCTTTGTGTTATCAATGAGTGTGATCCCCATTCCACATAAATCCAATGTATAATTTGTTCATTCTGTAGCTTGATCCCTCGACAACTCCAGTTCGTTGCTTCTTCACCATGTCTCTACAAAGGTAAAAGGGCCCCGTGCATTCAAAGATTGAGAAAGAGTGATTACCTATATATGATTAAGTGCTGTAATAAGACCTTCAATGAGAAAGGCCTGTTTCCCATGCCCAATATCCTGTCATGCCTGATAGTGATTAGATGACCAACTCCAGGGCACCATGTGATCCAGTGGTTGATAATAAGGAGCGAGCGAATGAGACTTAACCAGATCCTTGAAGATGAAAAGTACTTATGACTTGGCATTCTGAACCAGTTGATGAGAGTGGAGTTCTGAAGGTATTTATCCCTAATGACTTGATGCCAGAGACTCTCCTGAGTTAATAGACACCACAAAGTGATAGTATTAAATTCCAAATTAATATGTGTGAGGTCACGAATACCCCATCATGCTATAGCAGGAAAACCCCCCTATGGACTACACTAGGGTTCAACGTGCAGGCAGAGCTAATTGTCTAAAGTCTCCTACTTTTAACAACTACCCCGACGATACCCCACATTCATGCCTAAAATACAAAGTATAAGGATCCGGTAACTCTACCTTAAACTCTGCGTCCGATGTCGATCATTTTGCGTTCAGTTGTTCCTCGACTGTAAATCTCCTCCCAAGGCCGACTTGCATTCACCAAAAGACAAACATGAATCTACGAACATGCATCTTATATATGAATTACTGGGTTAGACGTCATAATAAAATGTAAATCAAACATAAATATTAAACACATCATATGGTGGGACAGAAAAAGTACTTCATTATATTAATCTCACAAAGTCACTTGCAAATGAGATCGACGACTGCTCCTTGAACCTAGTCTGGGCTCCTCTGCACCAATCTCCAACTTCTTTCATGTATCTCTCTCCTCTCACACTTCTCTCTAGAGAATGGGCATAGGCTTATGAATGAGGAAAAAGGCAAGAATAGGGAATTCTGGCCAAAAACTCACAATGTGGCTACAAATTCTTGGGGCAAGGGGGGAAAGTCAAATGGACAGAGTTTCACTATTCTTATGATTGTGTTTGGAATGAGACCCCAAAACCTCCTTTTATATGACAAAAGGATGGTTATTCGGTTGGGTGACGGGCTATAGGCGGTGGATTAGTTAGGAAACTACCCAATAGCCCGTAATCTCAACAAATTCCTTGCAACTTTTTAATTTTTGCAACATTTGTGGGCATAAGTGGGCTGTAATGGTGCAACTAGCGTATGTACACAGGCAGTAGTGGTGTAGCTAGTGTACATACGCAAACAATAGTGGTCTAGGGCACATACATATTCAAAAATAGGGTTTTTAGGAAGAGCTGTTCAATGTTGGCTTGGCAAAAATAGTAAGTAAGATGGCCTGATGCCAGGTATGCATGTATGGTGCAATTTAGGGTTATAACAGATGCCCCCTAATGTGTGAGGTCAAAAGATCATCTGATGGCCAAAACACATTACAAAATATTCACTAAAATATGAAGCGAGTGAGCCTGGGGCCAGAGTTCAGGAGGTGCCATCTGCAAAATAACAATTGTCTCACCTAGGCGGGAATACCCATGCTCGAGATGAAATAAATCATGGTTTCCAATCAAATAAACTACAGATCCATGTCATATAACTATATAAATTGTAGCCATTATCAATACACAACGAATCTACATTTCAAAATCAAAGATATACATGTATAGTATCAAACTTCATGAAGCAGATGACTGTTATAGGTGAATCCTCATGCGGACAAGTGGATTCCCTCTTGGTCTCTAGACTCCTAAGGAAAAGACATAAAAGTGCTTAACATGGACACTGACACCATTTTATATCTAATCAAGCTAACATATGAAGGAGAAGAAGAAATATATGTACCTTATTAACAACATTTTTCCTTACAAAGTCTAGGCTGAGCTTCGATCCTGAGCTCCCTGATAGGTCCTGTAGAACAAACAAAGATACAATGAACTTCCTATTCTACTGAGATTAGCTCAAATAAATATCTATCTACTGAAGACAAACCCATGTGGAACCAAACATAAGTTTGAAAGAAATAGTCCAAGAATTGATATATCGATTAGAACAAGTAAAAATACTTACAATCCTTTGATGAAGGTGCAACAACTTCTTCTAGTTATCCTTGTCCAACCCCTTTGCTCAAGTAATCTACCCTAATTGTTTTATTGAAATCTCACTTATGGGATCATAAGTTTGATATCTCCAATCTTTTATGTTCATATTACTTATAGGATCATAAGTTTGGTATCAATCTCTAGTCTCTCCTCTCCTTTCACCATGAGGAGGCCTCCTTATATAACCTTGGAGAGTCCCAACCACTTGAGATATCTTTGGGATAATTTGAGGATTCCTCTCCTTTATTTGAGGATCTTTTCTAAGATCATGCCTTGACCTTGTATTCAAATCCAACGACCTTCAGAAATTAAGGGGATTCTTCCATGTTTTAGCTCAACAAACCAAAAATCCATTTAGAAAAGGTAGCACTCCCTCAAAAGGGTACACAAAGCATTTGAGTGCTCCCCCAAAGAGGCCCAGGGAGTGTTGGCACTCCTTGACAGTGGGTAGGGGAGCGTTTCCCTCCAAAATCCATTTTTGATTGTTTTTTCCAGTGGAAAAAGGCTTGTACTCCTTGTCAACTGATTTCTCTTCTTCAAAACTAGTCTTTGATGTGTCTTAAGTGTCCTTATGATGTCTTTAGAGGCATGACATAGGAAAGATAGCAATATGATGTTTGTGACACTTGCAACACTTGTGGTCAAGATGCAACACTTTCAGACAAGATGCAACACTTACAAAACTTGTAATGACGACGCTTGTGACACTATTGAAGTGAGTAATTTTGATGTGTAACAGATTGCCCCCCAAAGTGAGAAGTCAGAAGAAGATGATGACTGAAGTACTTTGTAGAATTTTTTGAGAAAGGGTATGAACACAGAGAGACTAGAAACATCTGCACATAACCATCAAACAAATATTATGACATGTTTCAAACCCAAGGAAAGCATACCTATGCTTGAGTGATAAAGATGTTTTAGGTATGGCCGCCATAAAATACACTACGGATCCATAATTATATTGACAAAATGGTATAGCCACTGAAGATACAATGTGGATCTATAATCCTATGACCTAAACTGATCGTAGCTACGAAGAATACATAGTGGATCTACAAGATGACAAGACATAGCCACGACCAATACAAAGTGGATCTATGTAACAATATATGTGTCATAGTTCAAAAGAAATCCTTCGAAACTTGGGAAAAGTATACATAAGAGTGATAACTCAACCCAGGGTCAGGGATGATTTTAGGGATGGAAATTTATTTTAAAATGTATAAACCGTGGCGAATCTTACTAATCCTTCATATGACAACTATAAATGTTTGGCGATATTTTTGTAAAAATATTCAAATTTCTAAGGATTTTATATAGTTTTTATAAAGTTTTGGCGTTTTTTAAGGTAAAATAATTTTATCCTATAGAATTTGGGTGAATCATTTTTAAAATAACAAATCTCGTTTTTGGAAAAACCATGGAAAATTAGCCCATGAGCGAAATTTAGCCCCTAAAATCATCCATGCCTAGGGTCTTCTTACCGATCCCGATGTAGTACGAATCTAACCATGTGAATAGATGTCTCAATTTAAAACATGGCATAAACCACTTGATTACTAGTCAATGAGGTAAATTGTTAACAAGCGCGAGGGAGATCACCATTGATGTCAATGATTCCCAAGGTACTCTAGTACATTCTAACAAATTTGAATAGATGAGTTGAAGTCGAACATCCATGGAATCATCCGATCAGAGGTCAATGATGTAAACCCACTATTAGACATGAGGAGGCCTGCCATTGAGGCATGCAGGTCCCAAGGTACTAACTGGTTTCTAAGTCTAGTTCCTGGATAATGTGTTGAAGTCGACATGAATAGACTCGTTGAAGGAGGGCCTTGATGTATCCCCCATCAATGACATGAAACTGACACAGAGATGTAATTGGTAGATCAAATGAACATGGACTAGCATGGGTATTGAAATAAGATATTTGTGATGGATGACTCTTGAGGCAGATACTTCCCTTGAACACTGAGGCACATCAGCAGAAATGTGACATGGACCAAAACTTGATAGTGCAGTGGATGTTATGACTTTATTCAAGTGACCCAAAGGAGTAAAATAAACTCAGAGGATTGGCTCAGTGCAGAGGTTCAACGGAAATAAAATGCGTGCAAAGACAAAGTTCCATGTTCAAGGGTGATCGTAAGAGTTACTGGTAGTGTTCTCAAAACTGCATGGCTTGCTTCCTTCAATTTTTCCCCCATCCAGATAGACAAGTACTTCTTTTTAATTTAATGATATCGAGGAAGGTAACACATGCTGGATATGACTCACCTTCGGTAAGTTCCTCTTCCTTTTTTTAACAAACTGGAAGAAGTAAGGGTTCGGTCCCATATGGGCTCTTCAATGTATGAATATTTTAACGAGTCCAGAAAAGGTAAACTCAGTTGTTTTTCATATTTAGAGAGTTTGAAAATGACTTAAATATGACTCGAATGTTGTCCTTTTTCATAATGTTAGTCTAGCGAGGCCGAAAAAGAGATAAATTATAACTCAAAAGATGCCCTTTCAAACCTTTTAATGAGTGGGAAAGGAAGCAAGATCAATCAACAATCTTTTAATGTTTAGAGAGTCTAAAAAGAGCTTAAAGACGACTCCAAGGGGTTCCTTTTTCATATATCCATCTGAGTCCGAAAAAGTGATAAAAGTCTACTTGGTTACATTCTCATGTATTTACGAGCACGATAAAGAACAACGACTAAGCTCGATAAGCCCCCATCTTGAAATCTAGTGGCTTAACTCCAGAGTGATCATCAAAGGCTGGAGACATGCCCTCCAAGCTTCAATTCATTCACCGAATTTGAGGTTGTCACCAATTTATCTACTAGATGGAGAAAAAGGATATAGGTGGATGAAAAGAAGGTTCAAATATGAGATCTAATGAAATACTCGACTCGGCAGGAGATGTGACTGTTTCATTTTTTAACGAGCTTGACACAGGAAAATAACTATGCTCAAGGCTCCAGGTTGAATTCCCAGAGTTTTGTTTCATTTTTTAATGAGCTTGCTACAGAAAATAAAAACTATGCTCAAGAATTATTTTCATTTTTTAATGAGCTTGCTATAGAGAGGAGAAACTGTGCTCATGACCTCTGTTTCATTTTTTAATGAGCTTTCTACAAAGAAGAAAAACTGTTCTCGTGGCTTCGCCTTGATCATGGCTTCCAAGAGAATAAAGCTCTAGAAGGACACTATGTCAAGGGACAAAACTCAGTCATGGATTCCAAGAGATCTTCACTGGATGGAAGAAAATAACTATGGAAGGAACACATGTCGAGGGTCGTGATAGGGTTAAGGAGAGTAGGCTCCAATATCCCTACATAAGAGATCACCATGTCAACTACCAGATCTAAATCATCGGAATTTGAAGGCATGGGAGACAACGAAAAATCAACATCAGGAGGGAAGATAGAGTGTATATCTTCCTGAATTTCTTCATGAGGGGGAAGAAAAGAGGATCGATGATGGTTATCATCCCGAGGTAGCTCGTCAATGCTCAACATTTCCCTAATAGATTCATTAGAGGGAAAAATTGGGGAAATGTAGTCGATCGCAGACGACAAGGAGTTTAACCACGATGGCATCGAATAACTGTTGGGTGCCAATAGATGTTGGTCATCCGAAGAGGGAGAAGTGGATTGGGTAGCAAGGTATGATGTTTTGGATGGACTAAGTAGCATGGTGTCACCTAGCGCATCAAATTCCAAGGGACTACGTAGTATCCAAGGGTTAGATGATTCCAAAGATTGATAAGACGTGGTCGAAATCATATCGATTGTGGCAATATGATGTGTAGCCAGTGGAACAGGTGTAGGGAAGGTACCCATAAGGCTAGAATATTTCAACAAGACAACACCAACGCTTTCATACGTGATATTGTGATCTCCCAAGAATGGAATATTGTTGGTAGCAGGAGTGCGAGCATCGAGTGTACAAAAATCTAACTGATCAACAGTGACAATGTTTCCCTGATGAGAGAATTGTACAAATCGAAACACTGATGAGGCAACGACAATCATAGAGTAAAACCAACTTCTTCCAAGTAATAAGTTGTAATCAAGGGGAGCATAGACCACCTTGACATCAACAGTGATGGATTTTCCACCCAACTCTACAGACAGGGACTGTAAAATCCCATGGGGATGAAAACCTCGCCCATCGAATGCACGTAAAATCATTGGGGATTTGTTAAGTGCAGTTGATTTAAAAATTTTCCAACATGATAAAGACAAGAAACAAGTTGAGGCTCCCTAATCCAGAATAGTTCGGCTCCCTCATCCAGAATAGTTCGGTGGATTTGTTGATTGTGAACAACCAAATCAACTTGGAAAGAAAGTTGGTGAGAGAGTCGAGATGTATAATTGTCCAGGTTAAACATGATATGGTTGGACGACTCCAGATCAACATTGCCAATAGCATCCAAGAACGTTCTACACTGACTGGGGCAGTGTTGTAGAACTTCTAATGCAAACATAACACACGGTTCTTGAGCCAAATCTTCAACAATGTTGTAGTTCTGGGCAGAACATGAACTAGGATTAAAGGTATATTTACGGATAGTGCTCTTAGGAGGGAGTAAGATAGAGTTGAACGTAGGTTTCTCAATCCTAAGTGGTATAGACGGAGGATTAATTGATGGAGGACTAACGGAGGATGGTGATGGATCCAGTAAAGTATTGGTACTGTTAGTGACCTTGGATTTGTTAGGTTTATCCGGTGTATCATACGTCTTAGAGAGAGTGGTCAAATTAATCCCATTACACATATAAATATGTTCACTTGTTGAGGCCTCATCATGAGGATGGCTATAACTTCCCCTAGGAGAGGGGGTTTGATCAACCATGGTTTTCTGTTGTGGAAAAGGCTGAGTAAGCACAACGGGTTGTGAATTTCCTTGGAAACATTTGGCCACTTCATCACGATGTGGACAATCTCGAGTGTAGTGATTGTCACCACAAATGATACACGGGAATTTCAGTTTCCTTTGTGATTACTTTTCGGTAGCATGTGTTTGAGATTGATTTTTTGGTTGTTCATTGTTATTAGTATTTTTTGATTTATTTTTTTCCTTCTTCTTATCTCTGGATTGTTGTGAATGGGCATATTGAACTGCATTCACCTCAGAGATCTGAGTTTGGGGGGAGGTAGAGGAGAGTGTGGTTGACTGGGAAGTAGATTGTGTTTTAATGGAACTGATAACACCGTCCACATGAGATGAGGATGACGACTTTGATGGATCAACATTAGCTTGAGTAGAATTCAGAAGCAACTCATACAAAGTACCAGATTTTGAATAAATCAAATCTAAGTACTGAGCCCGAGTAATGGTTTCTTCCTCAGTGACTGCACCACCCATAGCGACATCACGAGCGATCAGGGGTAAAAGTGATTTAGTAAATCGCTCTGCCAATAATAGGTCAAGAATGATTGCTTTGATCATCCTTCATCATCATCTCCATTAATGAATATGGTCAGAGATATGCATGGATTCAGTTTGACGAAGGGAGGTCAAGAGTTCAGTACTAGTCTAATAGCGAATATGTAGTTGAAAGTGCACGAGGAAATACATGGAAAGGGAGTTGAAATCATGAAAAGAAGCATGTGGTAGTTCAATATACCACTTTGCCGCAGAGCCCATAAGTGTTTGCTGGAAAATATGAAAACATATAGAATCATCCATGAGGGAGTTTGATGAACACCACAAATGGAAAGTCATCACATGGTTATTTGGATCTTCTCCATATTTTCTGTCAAATTTCAGAATATCAGAAGGAAGTTTAGCTAGAATAACTGGCCAAACTGGTGAATGAAAAATAGGATCATTGGTTAACCGAGACAAGTCTGGGAGATCTAGAGTCGCAAGGAAAGGTAACTATTGGTTAATTTGTGGATGATAATAGTGTGGCATAG
This sequence comes from Picea engelmannii, assembly GCA_009831015.1. Lineage (NCBI taxonomy): Eukaryota > Viridiplantae > Streptophyta > Pinopsida > Pinales > Pinaceae > Picea > Picea engelmannii. The sequence goes on along the minus strand of ML822701.1, from coordinate 166,069 downwards.
GAACACCAGTAGGACCATAAACTGGGTTAGGTGGATAATTGTAACTAGTGGGTCCTCCTACATACGGTTGTTGCTGACTAGGATAAGAAATATTTGATGATGGCTGAGAAACGTTTGCATAACCCGGTGGGTTGTGAGCATTATAAGCCGGGTGATTTGCTTTCCCATAAGGAGGATAAACATGTTTCCCTTGAGGAGGGTAAGAAGTAGATCCCAAAGGAGGATACAATTATGGGGAGGATAAACATTAGACCCTTGGGAAGGATAAGATTTTTGTCCTTGAGGACTCCAGGTGGTGTTTGGGACTCCTGGATAAGGTTGTCCATAAGATGGTCTAGAAGGAACATAATTTAATACTCCTCCTTGTGGGTTATGATATGAGTGTCCCCCAACATGGGGTTGGGTAAATGTGCCTCCCGAAGATACTCCCCAGGATTGTGAAGGGTTTCCAACAAATGAAGGTTGCCCCTCCGCTAGCGGTGGATTAATGACCGGGGTATGGGGAAAAGGGAGGTTTCCCTCTAGGAGGGACATGAAAAGGGGGCTGTCCCCCGGGAGCAGTAGGCCCACCATAGAATGGTGGTCTTCCAGGGGGGATAGGTCCGCTAGATGGTGGTTTCCCTCTAGTAGGTTGTATTTGGCTAGCAAGGGTCTGCATTCTCTGGTGCAAATATGTCCCAACAAGATCGTGCAGAACATGTGGAGTTGTAGAGTGAAAGTTTGTAAAAGTGGGGGTAGGGATCGAAGTTCCTTGGGAATGAGTATAGGTGATGAGTCCAGAATTAGGATGGGCTTGTGCTGACGTAACAATAGGGTTAATGACATGATCAATGGGGTGATTCATAGTTTCATTGGATGGCCCAGTTTCAATAGGAGGGTCATGAGGAGGAAAGGTTTGTCGAATGGATTCAAAATAATCATAGATATCGCATCCTGATGAAGTCCTCCATATAGAACGAGCAGGTGTGGGATTTATATCTACTGTAGTGGTAGGATGAATAATATTCCTATACTCATCACCAAATATTGGTTTTGTGGATCCCATATATGTTTTAGTAAATGATCTCTCAGATATCTGTGGGACCTCTTCATCTATAACTTTCCCAAGTGAGTCTAAATGAAGTAAAAGTGGTTCGAGAGGGGTTGCCAACACATATGTAGTGTGAGGAGTGGGATTCTCAACCATAACCAAAGTGGCTTCTTGATTTTCTAACGGAGGAGTAACAACACTCCCAACGTCAGATTGATTTTCTACCTCTCCACGGTAGTTGTCTTCTGGAGGGTTAGGAGGTAAGGGTTATTAGCCTTCTGGAGGAAGCCCTTGCATCCTACGTGATCGGTGAAGACCTTTATCATCTATAGGCTCAATTTTTTAGAATAACAGTACACACTAAAAATCTAGGGCCAACTAATGAAAAGAAACAACATACACTAATAACATCTAGGAATCAAAACCAAGCAAATAAAACTTCTCCTGATGATCATACTAGTTGGTGATGATATCCATCATCGCGTGATCAAGTCAAGAAGGGGATAAGATATGGTGGAACAGTTACAAAGGTGACTTGCTTAATGAACTTTCACCTTGGTGCAAGATTCCATGCAGTAATTGTGGATTTACCCTCCAAGGAGCCCGATTGAGTTTGACCAATGTCTGTTCTAGGTAAAATGAGACCTACCTTCACCCTCACCTCATGTAAGTACCTAAAGATTATGGCAACTAAGGACACCAACTCGTAGTCAGCCCCTGAGTGGGTACAGTCGAAAGTCCAATCTGGACATATGGGAAGGATAAAAGGTCCAAAATCAAATCGAGAGCCCCCCACACATAATCGTGGGTATACCCTCAAACGAACCCCAATACACGATCTGACCACTACAAACAGTTGAAACACAAAGGGATAATCTCCGTAATTCTCCCGAATGTGACCTCATGCATAACCCTTGTGTGAGAGGGGGATCCCATAAATCCTATACGACAATTGGATTTACTCTCCCTATCGCAAGATGCTAATGTTTGTTTTGAAAAACTTTGGAGAGTTGTACTCATAGCCTAATCCAAAGTGCTAATCCTAGTCTAATGTTGGTGGAAGATCCTAAAAAAAAAATGTTCTAGATAATTTTTAATTAGCATTCATTTTTTAGTTGTTCTTTACTCAATGGGTGTATGACAATGAAGCTGATGGTATTATGACTCAATTCCCCAAAAATGCATGAGAAAATGATAATAAGTCTTTTCTTTCAATGAATTCCTATTTAAAGGAAAGAGAGAAAGTTATTTTCATTATCAAACACTGAGATGCAACATCCTCATACAATTCTTTCTCAATCAAATCCAATGTAATGCTAAAAAGTTTCAGAAATGCCTTCTAATATCCAAACCAATCACTAAAGTATGTCCTTTTTCTTATATGCGAATGATAATCAGATGTAAAAATTCTAATGTCAATTAGACTTCTGGATTAAACAATCATAGGCAAAACCTCACACAAACAAAAATACACTCCCGTCATGAATAAACAAGAAAGACAAAGATAACCAAGTTTGCAAACAAGAACCAAAAACCTCAAACAAAAGAGAAATGATGGAAAACTGACCTCAAAGATCAAATGGAAGGGTTCATAGACCTTTGGATTTCCTCAGAAAATATTCCACCCAGTCAGATAAACGAGAAGAAAACAACAAGTTAACTCTATGTCAGCAAAGATAAAGAGTGACTTCAAGGAAAGGAAAGAAAATGTCAAATTTCCAAACAAAAGAGGATCAATTCTTAGAAAACATGGTGTTGAAGGCTAAGACCAAGATGTACTGAGAGTATGAGACTCCGAACAAGTGCAAAAAACAAAAACTGAACTCAAAAATTGAAAACCAAGAGGATTTTTCAAAGAAAAGGGGGTAGCTCTCTGGTGTAAGGGGAACCAGAGCTTTCCAATGCTCTGTGTAAGACCACCAGGGAGTGTTAATTCTAGGATAGCAAGGTTAGGGGAGCACTCTTCTTCAAAAGTTCAGAAAAATGCCCAGAAACTCAAAAACTCAAAAACTCAAGCAAACATAGTCAATCAAATTGCATATGATAAATCAAGAGCCAATCAATCAGATCTAAGAATCAAAGAGATAGTATGGATAAGGTCAAATGAGTGGGAAAAGGGCCAAAAAAAGATCTAGGAATGGAAACAAAAATTAGAGCCCCTCCCCAATATGATTGCCAATTTCTGTTCTAGGTGAATCCTCCTGCTGACAAGAGGATTTCCTCTTGGTCTCTAGACTCCTAAGGCCAATATAGAAAAGTGCTTAACATGGACACTGACATCCTTTTAGATCTAATCAAGCTAACATATGAAGGAGAAGAAGAAATATATGTACCTTATTAATGACGTTTGTCCTTGAAAAGTCTAGGTTGAGCTTCAATCCTGAGCTCCTTGATAGGTCCTATAGAACAAACAAAGATACAATGGACTTCCTATTATATTGAGATTAGGTCAAATATAAATCTATCTACTGAATACAAAACAATGTGGAACCAAACATAAGTTTGAAATAAATAGGCCACGCATTGATATATTGATAAGAACAAGTAAAAGTACTTACAATCCTTTGATGAAGGTGCAACAACTTCTTCCCGCTCTCCTTGTCCAACCCCTTTGCTTAAGTAATCTACCCTGATTTCTTTGATGACATCTCACGTATGGAATCATAAGTTTCAGATCTCCAATCTTTTCTGTTCATACCACTTATGGGATCATAAGTTTGGTATGAATCTCTAGTCTCTCCTCTCCTTTCACCATGAGGAGGCCTCCTTATATAAACTTGGAGATGCCCAACCACTTGAGATATCTTTGGGATAAGTTGAGGATTATTCTCCTTCGGTTGAGGATCTTCGCTAAAGAGGCCCAGGGATTGCTGGAACTCCCTGACAGTGGGTAGGGGAGTGCTGCCCTCCAAAATCCATTTTTGAGTGGTTTTTCCAGTGGCAAAAGGCTTGTACTCCTTGTCAACTGATTTCTCTTCTTCAAAACTAGTCTTTGAGGTGTCTTAAGTGTCCTTATGATGTCATTAGAGGCAGAACATAGGCAATATGGAAGTATTATGTTTGTGACACTTGCGACACTTGTGGTCAAGATGCGACACTTGCGGACAAGATGCGACACTTACAACACTTGTAATGACAACACTTGTGACACTATTGAAGTGAGTAATTTGGATGTGTAACAATGATGCCTGATGGCTAGAGATGAGGCCTTCAGATATCGAGCAACAAATTCAAAATATTCACAACTCGAGTAAGAGTGTAATGTGAGTGTATGACTTCACTACCCAGAGGTCTTTGACGACTTGTTGGGAACAAACAAGAGGATCTTTATGATCAGGCAAAGAGCTTCATTGATTTTGAACAAGGATTTGATTGGAATTTTGGGATGGATGGGCATGAGGTCAAGAGACAAACTGCAGAAGGGCCGACTCAAGATGAGTAAAAAATTCCCTTGGACAATAGGATGACAAATTATCAGACTCATGCAGCATGACATTGACATAAGTTCATGATGCAGGAGGCAATGCAAACTCTCCATGTGTTTGGAAGGATAACCAAAGAGAAGAGGACACAATTCTATGTTATGGGAACAACTTCCTAAGGTCATATTAAATCCCAAATCTTTATGAACAAATGAAAGGATGTGCTTTGTCCAAGGGTGACTCATTGTGCTGCCATAAAAAGAAAATACCTTTCCCATCCTCTTTTTGGGGTATATTTGATTTTTTTTGTCTTTTTCAATATTTTGAAGAGCTTGAAAAAGAATAAAAGAATGCTACATTACAAAGGAGGAATGGGTGTCGCAAGCGTACTAGATCCAAGCGCAAGGAGCACACTAATTCTCATAGCAAGGATGCATGTGCAGGAAAAGGACACTCGGGAAAAATTCCTCCATGGGTCAGGGTGTCAGATCATAGAGGCAAAGTGCTACAAGGCTTGCGTATAAGGTATGCTTCAAAGGTTCAATTGAGAGCAATATGGAGCTAGCATTAGGCCAAAGATGCAGATATGAAACTATGATTAGTAGGACACGATGAAACCCCCTTCAATGTATTTTTTATGAGCCCAAAGAAGGTAAGCTCGGTATGGTTTTTCATTTTTTGAGAGTCTAAAAAAACATAAAAGAAGACTCCACTGGGGTACCTTTTTCAAATATAGTCTAGTTGGATTGAAAAAGGGATAAAATAGAACTGAAAAAACGTCTATTCAAAACCATTTTAACGAGTGTGACATAGACAATATCACTCGACAATATTTTCAATTTTAAGGAGTTTGAAAAGAGCTTAACTATGGACTCACAACCTTTTTCTAGATTTAGTCTCCTTAGCCTGAAAAAGTATCAAATCTACTTAGGAGAACTCTCCCAGTGAGACAAATCTCCCAAGGTGTACCTTTTTCCTCCTTAATCTACAGGCCGGAGAAAGGGGTAAACTCATGCCAATAGATGTTTTTTTGAACCAATTAACGAGTGTGAAAGAACAAGGTCACTCGACGATCTTTTCACTTTTAAGGAGTTTGAAAAGAGATTAACTATGGACTCCGTAGGGTATGTTCTTCTGGACCAATTTAATGAGTGTGAAGAAACAATCTCACTCGACGATATTTTAAATTTTAGGGAGTCTAAAAAGAGCTTAACTATGGACTCCATGGGGGTTCCTATTTCGTAAATTTAGTCCCTCAGGCTCGAAAAAGGGTTAAACTTATACCTGAGAATACTCTTCTAGAGAAATGAAGCTCCTAGAGTATACATTTGTTCGTACAATTGATCGTCTGCACTAAAAAAGGGGTAAACTACTGCCGAAAAGATGTGCCTTCAAATTTTAATTTGGCGAGCGTGAAGGACAACAAGATCGCTCGGAAATCTTTTCATGTTTAAAGGGTCTAAAAAGGGCTTAAAAGAAGACCCATTTTTGGGAGTCCCGAGGGTGAGGCCAAGAGTGACGACATATCAGACATGGCTCAAACTCGTAATCACTATATGACTAACAAGGACTCCTAAGCCTAAATTCATTAACGATGACATGGACACCAAAATGCAGCCAGGATCTACCTAGGGAATCCATGTGAAGGTAGGTTCTACCACTAAATTACGACACTTCTAAAACAACAATGATGTTTCCACATCACAATTCAGTGGGTTCAATCCTATGGCAAAGTGGAAAAGACAACAAGATGCAAAAAGTGGAGGTGGAATCCTAACTTAAGTGCAAAAAGTTGGAAAAACGACTTTTACCAAGGACCTCCAAAAGTGACCCATCTCTCGAAAATATTTTCAAACCAAAAGTGAAGTGTATCATATCATCCAATGAGAAAATCAAGAACCATGTTAAATGATTTTCAAACCAGAAAAAA